>JAODAL010000919.1:0-261770 GCA_025379985.1 Phyllomedusa bahiana
ACAACCCTTTAACTGTGAACAGTGTCAACAGAATAAACAACTTCTATAAATTTAAATTCTCTGGAAGGTACTGTAACCTACATTTTGTCATCATTACCCTGGGCACCGCATTTAAAGGCCCATTTAGCCAAGATATTCTAATCACAGACAGTTCGTGAACCAGTTTGGGAATTTACAAATCACCAAATAGTAACATGGGTAAATTAGTTCTTCTGATTCATATCCATTATCCATTCATAACCTATCGAGAAGTAAACTAGATGAATCAATTTACAGACTACTCCCTTCCAAGAAACTGTAGTACATATCATCCAATTTTGGCTCGTGTTAGGGTCTTAAGCAGGAAATACAAGATCCAAAAGATAGATAGCATATCCAAGTGGGGTCATGTTGAGTAATACTTGATATTCACTAGAATTTTGAATATTTATTTGGAGCATTGTCTTATACTAATGCCATTTAATTTATGTTACTAAGGCATGGTAGACATGTCCAAGGACTATAAAATTATACCATGTAGTATGATTTTTATTATAGGGTCTTTCATAGGACAACTGGAGTTAGATGAGGAGATTTATCCAGTGTGTACCAACCTTAAGAAGTCACAAAATTTCACAAACTACAGATCAACCCGCTACATAATTCACATGGGTTGACCTTACCTTTGGAAAATATGCTTAGACTGTGATATGATAACATCAAATGCTTGGTTTGATCCAAGGTCTAAAAAATAGAAGAAGGGTTTCACAGGACTTACAAATTTGCGCAAGGTAACTAATTGAGGTCATTTTCTAAATAAGATGATTAATTGCTGAATCATACATTGGGAGAGAATAACATACCTCCAGAAGGAACAAACTGTGTGTGTTATAGCTGTGTACCAACAGGAGGAGAATCTGGTTTGGCTAGTATGAGATTTTTTTTTTTCTTCATTCTGGAGGACCATTTTAATTTTTTTTTTCCCCCATGGAGCATTACCTGAAGATAGATCTCCATACAGCACTGGAGAATTCCCTTGGGTTAACCTTACTTATGGTAAAAGTGATATGATATAATCAAATTCTTGGTTTTGTCCAAGGTCTAGCAAATTAAAGAAACCCAATCCCATACTTTTTTTCTACTTTTTGATATGTTAGTGCCTTTTATGATCTTACTCATGTATTCAAAGCCAGCTTTGGAATATCTTAACATATTGTTAAGAATGGAATTTATTCCAAGGTCTCAGACAAATGGAGTCAAACAGCCACAAACATGAGGCTGTACATTCATAGCTTGGTCAAAATGTATTTAACAACTTTGTAGCTCTGATTCATGTTTCTCTGAACTGAACACAAATAGCAAGTATAAGTTAATATTTGTGGTTGTTATACCTTTAAACAGACGTAGATTACGCCACATGCTACCCAGTCATCTTTTGAAAAGTCAAGTTGCTGTTAAATATCAGAGCTTTCTTATTAGGACGACACTGGAAAAACTGGCAGTGTGGCAATCAGCTTTGAAGTTCTTGCCAAACCAGATTGCAGCACATTTGGCAGAGACAGCTGAGTGTGATGATTGGTCTTGTTCGTAATGTACTCCTGGTCAGTAAAAATAGGGCAAGAGCCCACATACAGTGACACAGAGCCAGATGTTGCAATATCTGATCATTCTTTAATAATGAAGGACAAGTTTTTTGGATCTAATTTCATGAATGGAGCTGTCATTGTGCTCTTGGCCCTGGTTGTCCATCATAAATTCTCCTTGTTTACTTCTATAACTTACTTTATGCTTTATTGTCATATATGCTTGATTTGAAAAGCACATTTCTCCCTGTATACTCAGACAGAACAAATTACACAAATGATGCAATGGTGGCTGCTAGATAAAGAGAATGGGAGTTTTCCCTAAAGCTGGTTTCGTGGAAAATGTACTGTAGAGGTAATCCTTATGTGCTGAAATAGGGAGTTTATTGTGGGACCTACGGTGGGTCATAACTATAGGGTATATAGTGGTTATGTCATGCTCAACCACTTCAGGTCCTATACAAAGCATAGGCTTGGTTTTCACAGAGATGTATTTTAAATTTCCATCTTAGACATAAGACTAAAATGTGGGTGGTTTTCCCATATGCCCAGAGAATGGGGATATTCTTACTCACTGATGATATCTCCAGGTAGGAGACCATGAAGTGAAGAGGTGACTGTACATGTGTGTTTCTCCCTCTTCTGCCATTGATTGAATTGACACATTTAGGTGATACTTACCTGCAGTCCCGATTTTGGAAGGATAATTCTGTGAACAAGGCAGCAAAGGGAGTGGGTACATGCAAACCCGGCCCATAAATGGACCATTTGGGAAATTTCTGTGGTGTTTTTGAGAAGGCTAAATTGTAAAAATGTTGCCTTTTTAAATATTGGCAAAAATAGTTTGGGTGTTTCCATTACTTCCTTAAACTATAATAAAGGGCGACACATTTTTATGATTTCTAGCTCTCTGGAATGCCAAATAGGAGAGATGGGGATCCTCATTCTTTGGCTAATGGGAACCCAAACCTATCATCACAGAAAAAGGCCATACTTATTGGTACAAGGACATGTCAAACCTACCAGACTTTTATGACAAATTATGTGTCTCGGATATAGATAATTGTGGTCATTGGAGGTGCTATAATGTGCTGCTATAACCTTTAGGCTCGAGAAGATTGTGCACCTCCTGCTTTAAACAAACCTGACAGTTATGATAACGTTTCAAATAGAGTTTACTATGACTCTTGTCAAGGAGAAACATGATAAATGATACTCAAAATGCAAGCTATCTGAGGCACCAATGAAATATGTAACTATGCAACTATTGTAACCTGATGGATCTGTTCTAGGACTAATTGTATTCATATGGCTCATTTGGACGCTGATTTTTAAGCGCTGAAATCAGCATCCAAAAACAGCTCATATTTAAAAATTTTTTAGACATGCTTTTGAAGAAGATCTGATGAGGTTCTTGAGATGAACGTTTTAGATGTTTTGTTTAATGCAGTTTTTCTGTGCATTTTTTTTCTAAAATTCCAATTTTGTCATAGGCGGTATTTGGGAGCATATCCACATCAGAAACCATGTCAAAAACACATGTGTAAGGCAGTGTGGCGCTGTTTTGAAGCTTTCCATTGTATTCTATGGGCATTTTACTTGCCCAAAACGCCTCAGGAATTGACATGTCGCTTATTTTTTAGCGCCCAGAATCAGCAATGAAAATAAGCGAGTAAAAACCACATTGTGTGACTGTCGGCGTGGCTTATACCTAGGAATCAATACGAATGGACTGGAGGCATTTAATATTCTTTTTTAACGTTGTCTTCTTGCCAAACCCCTCCCCCGCAAACAATGTAAAAAAAAACTCTGTATGAACTTACCCTAAGGGTACGTTCACATGGCATTTTTGACACTTGTTTTGATGCTTAATCCTCCCCCTAAAAGCGTCAAAAACTACAGTAAACCAACAGTAATATGACTGGCATTGATTGCTATGTAAAATCATTGTTCAGACAAAGTTGATTTTACTCGAGTCTTTTCGCCAACAATACTAAAGTTTAGAAGACAGAAAATCTTCCTAGGACATTTAACGTCATTTCCATTGAGGAAACAAGGCTTTTTCTAAATACATTGTGTGAACCTAGGCTTGAAAATCCAATAAGGCTGTATGAAAGTGAAAAAATATGGAAACGATAGATAGAACATAGTGGACTTAACCTGGCAGCATGGGTATGCTCAATCTAAACTGCCTGCCCAAGATCTCATATAGCAAACAGACATCTTTTTGGGACCTACACTCCACAGCTCCCCAGGTATCTAGACATAGTTGTGACTCCAACCTCTGCAACCCTGGTGGGTTGACAGAAATTAAAAATATATTTCCTTCTTGCTCAGATTCATTGATTATTGTGTTCAGAAAATTCCCATTGTAACTTCATTCTATTGTACGGGCCACTGGGTGTGCTGCTTGTTTCGACATCTCTTCTTCACTTTCCACATACTCTAATCTAATGTATCTAGTTCTCCTTTTTCAGCACATTAACTTAAAAAGAAGAGGAAAAGAATATTCATCTTCTATATGCACTGTAGTACATTGTCCCTTGTGCTATCCCTCTGAATAAAGCAAGAACATTAAAGTAAGATGCAAAAACAATTATGATATGATTGCAAATGGTTAGGAGACGAGGCATTGAGCTACACTGGAGATCCAATAACACAACATGTAGCGGTGAAGGAGTCTAAATAAATACCAAATGTTGTAGTAACACTAAGCAATGTCATTGTCACAAAAGGATATGTATTCATGAAAAAGTATTTCTACAGCTTCTATGCTCCTCTATTGGATGTCTTTTACGATGTATAAGTCACCAGAGGACACTATAGTAATACCTGAGGTTGATTTCTATCATCATTGACACCCAACATAAAGATTATAAATGCAAAATGTCCATTAGCCTTCAAAAATCTACTGAGAAAAATGTAGGTGCAAGTTTCAGTGTAGTCTAAGTTTCACATATTTTAAATGATGAAACCCTACAGATAGTACTGCAGCCCTATCTCTCTCTGCAAATGGTGTAGTCTTTGATAGTATGATCTGTCTCTCTCTTTCTCTTTCTTTCTCTCTCTCTCCCTCTCTTTCTCTCTCTTTTTTTCTCTCTCTTCCTCTCTCCTTCCCTCTCCCTCTCTCGCTCCCCTGCTTTCCTTTGTCTCTCTGTAAATGATGTAGCTGCAGATAGTACTCTCCTGTTAATGGAGGTAGTACTGCCTTCCTGTTTTTCCTATAATTACTATAGATACAGGTAGCACTGTCTTTCTAATACTCTCCATGTGTGGTAAAGAAATATTGCTTTCCCCGTTTCTGGCTCAATGTAGTATAGGCAATTATAGAAAATATGCCAGACATGCCATAAATGCTTGAATAATGTGGGTCTCCTCTCTGGGACCCTCAACTATCAGGAGAATAGGGGTTTACTGATGCTCATTAACTAATTCACTGCATTCTTCATACACTTCAATAGGAATGTGGCTGTGTGTACATGTGGCTGCCTCTCCATCTGAGTGTAAGGAGAATTTGGTGGCTGGAAACTGGAGAAAGAGGGTCAATGGATCCTATCATCCAGATAGGTCTCATTTTGGTAATCTTCAGTACATAGGAATAACCCTTTTACAAGGAACCTTGTGAAATAGAAAATATGACCCCCCAAGCTGTACAGATAACCACAACTCACAGCAGGTCAGTAAGTTCTGCAGTTTTCATGATGGCAGTTATAGTTCTATAAGGAGGTGAAGGGGTAACAGGAATTAAAGGGGTTGTCTCCCTACATTGATTCATCTTACCTCAGTCCTGTTTTCTTGGTTTCATTTTAAATTCAGGGGCATTTACTGCCTTCCACTAGGCTGCAGTAGAAGCCAGGTCTGTAGCTATTTGCAACCAGTGGCAGCCTATCAGGAAGATCAAACAGGTCTATAGCTTTTAGCGACCTGAGGAGCTAATGCAGCCCCTACAAGAGGGGTATTACTAGGATAGGTAGGACACTGTTAAAGGACACATAAAGAAAAGTGACTTGTTTTTGCAAGATCTTTAACATAAAAAACAATCCTTGTAGTGAGTCAGCCCCTTTAAAAAATGTTTTTACTTGCTTCTTACTTTTTTTTTACCCAGTAGGAAAGGAAATGGAACGCAAGTTTTTAAGAAACGTCTTTGTAGTCAATGGATGGAGCCTGGTTGGGCCCTATCTGATTTTGGCCAACGGCAACAATGTGCTGGTAGGTGAGTTAGTTTCCAAAGTGACATTGGGGAGGAGGAGAGCGAATAGTGGACCTGCACCTTATGTCTACAAGACATCAACCAAGCCAGCCTATGTGTCTGTACAATAATCTGTGTAGTTCTTTTTACTTAACTACCCAGTTCATTATATGGACAAAGAAACAGCTAAGGTGTCTAGGCTGTATTCACAAATGTACTGTGTGTGCTGTTTGGGAAGAGGATGAGGGTCTGAAACAGAAGTAGAGGCAGTATTAGTTAGTTTTGGCTTTGTTACTTGTCCCTGGCTACATTTTCATCATTGTTTATGCAATAGTTCCACATGGCATGTAAACTCGGACATGCTGTATAACAGGTTCAAGTCTTTACGTGTTTTTCATGCATTGCTCTTCCGCCAATTTTTTAAAATTATTTTTAGGGTAATGATTGTACGCATGTTTTTGGGAACGCTAATAACAGTATGACTACTACAGGTCCCTCAGAGGATGTCTCCAAGCTTTACTGGCTTTTCAGCAAATCTGCCTAGTTAGAGGTGCTTTGCACATAACTGGATAATGAAAAGTTCTGTAACTTTCGAATATATTTTCTCTCAATTTCTTATCATTTTCAAACTCACTGTTTGCTATCGGTGACCAGAAAAGTTTTTGCTGACATCCAACGGCTTAATCATCCTGTAGACATTCCTCAGAGAGCTATATATACCAACAGCACAAGTATCTATCATGTTTTAATTGTTTGTTAGAGTGTGTCAGTACAGGTTAAATGCATCAGTCTGGAGTCCAGGTTATTAATCCTGTAGAGGATTTTCTAGGCTGGATTTAGTTGTTGCAAGCTCCGGGCTCTGTTCACATCACCTTAAAGGAGATATTCATTTTATAGCATCTTAATAACGTCTTTACTTATTATGGATATGGCAGGAAATCACACCATTTTGTAATATAAAGTGGGGAAATTAAGTATTTGATACACTGGCCATTTTGAAAGTTTTCCAACCTAAAAAAAATGGAGAGGTCTGTAATTTTTTTCATAGGTACACTTCAACTGTGAGAGACAGAATCCAGAAAATCCCATTGTATGATTCTTAAATAATTAATTTGCATTTTATTGCATGAAATTAGTATTTGATCATCTACCAACCAGCAAGAATTGTGGATCTCACAGACCTGTTTTTCTCTAAGAAGTCCTCTCTGTTAACGGCACTTGATTGAACTTGTTACCTGTATAAAAGATACTTGTCCACACACTCAATCAATCACATTCCAACTTCTCCACCATGGCCAAAACCAAAGAGCTGTCTAAGAACACAAGGGACAAAATTGTAGACCTGCACAAGGCTGGGATGGGCTACAGGACAATAGGCAAGCAGCTTGGTGAGAAAGCAACAACTATTGGCGCAATTATTAGAAAATGGAAGAAACACAAGATAGCTGTCAATCTTCCTCGGCCTGCAGCTCCATGCAAGATCTAATTTTGTGGGGTAAGGATGACTCTAAGAAAGGTCAGGTTCAGCCCAAAACTACACAAGAGGACCTGGTCAATGAACAGAATGGAGCTGGGACCACATTCTCAAAGATTACCATTAGTAATACACTACATCATCATGAATTAAAATCCTGCAGGGCAAGAAAGGTCCCCTTGCTCATGCAAGCACATGTCCTCGCTCGTTTGAAGTTCGCCAATGACCATCTGGATGATCCAGAGGAGACATGGGAGAAGGTCATGTGGTCAGATGAAACCAAAATAAAACTTTTTGGTATCAACTCCACTCGTCATGTTTGGAGCAAGAAGGATTAGTACAACCCCAAGAATACTGCCCCAACCGTGAAGCATGGGGGTGGAAACATCATACTTTGGGGGTGCTTTTCTGCAAAGGGGACAGGACCACTGCACCATATTGAAGAGAGGAGGGATGGGGCCATGTATCACCAGATTTTGGCCAACAACCTCTTTCCCTCAGTAAGAGCATTAAAGATGGGTCGTGGCTGGGTCTTTCAGCAGGGCAATGATGGAAAACACACAGCTGAAACTCAGTGTAGCCCAGTTACAGCCCCGAAACCTGAAAGATCTGGAGAAGCTCTGTATGGAGGAGTGGGCCAAAATCCCTGCTGCAGTGTGTGCAAACTTGATCAAGAACTACAGGAAACGTCTGACCACTGTAACTGCAAACAAAGGTTTCTGTAGCAAATATTTAGTTCTGTTTTTCTTTTGTATCAAATACTTATTTCATGCAATTAAATGCTAATTATTTTAAAATCATAGAATGTGATTTTCTGGATTTATTTTTAGATTCTATCTCTCACAGTTCAATTATGCCTAAGATAAAAATTACAGACATCTACATTCTTTGCATGTGAGCAAACTTGCAAAATCACCAGTGTATCAAATACTTATTTTCTGTATGTGTGTGAGTGTCTACAATGTGTTGGGTGTCCCACAAGGGTTATTGTGATCAACACATTTGTACAAAATATACTGGAGCCTATAGAATTGGGAAATAAATGTATTAAAACATTTTTACCAATGCAATAGACTCATATCGAGAAAAAAAATTGGTATAAGCAAAATTTCTGTCCATAGTAATTGCTCCCATGGTCAAAACAGTCATGTGACCACCACACAGGTCATGTGACCCCTGGTATCCAGGAAACAGTAGTGTATGTGGGAGCAGAACTTCTCCAGTATTACCACCTCCAGCAGTGTTTATCATGTGACCATCACCAGGTCATGTGACCCCTGGTATCCCGGTAACATAGTGTATGGAGGAGCAGAACTTCTCCAGTATTACCACCTCCAGCAGTGTTTATCATGTGACCACCCACAGGTCATGTGACCCCTGGATCCAGGTAACAGTAGTGTATGGAGGAGCAGAACCTCTCCAGTATTACCACCTCCAGCAGTGTCTCATCATGTGACCACCACACAGGTCATGTGACCACTGGTATCCAGGTAACAGTACTGTATGGAGGAGCAGAACTTCTCCAGTATTACTACCTCCAGCAGCTTCTTATCATGTGACCACCACACAGGTCATGTGACCCCTGGTATCCAGGTAACCGTAGTGTATGGAGGAGCAGAACTTCTCAAGTAAATATTACCTCCAGCAGCATCTTATCATGTGACCACCACACAGGTCATGTGACCCCTGGTATCAGAGTATTTTAGAAAATTGTATGATTTCCTATGGTATACTTAATAAGTTAAGACATTCTGAAAGATATTATACAGTGAACAACCCCTTTAAGTTGGGAAAAACTAGTATATTTACCACGGAGGCCTATGACCGATGGCATACAGTGGTATCTGTTATCCATAAGTCCTCAAGGATTAAAAAATGTATACTATAGGGCATGCTGGATACTGTTGTATGGAATAGCAAAGTCTACTACTTTATGCCACAGCCTTGTTTTTGTTTGTTTTTGCAGTATACCAGTCCGGAGGAGGTTAAAAGGACACTATTTTGGCCTCCATTACCCTATTGGAGTCCTATAGATATGCGAGGTGTGAACCACTGCTGTGGGAGTTATTGATTTTGTAAAAGTTTTCAGCCCTGGATAAATATTCTGGTAAACCAGAATATTTCAATTCATCGATGGTAAACAGAGATCTCAAAAATTGGTAATCATTGAAATTACAATATACCGGTAAAAGTAAAAAAAAAAATCATTATAAAATTAAGTGGTATGTACGTGGACACAAGAACCCTCTGTAAAGTGAAGGTCATTTTCAGGTTCAGTATTGTATCTTAACAGGGTGTTCCCATCTCACACTTACAGCATATCTACAGGATAATTGTCTGATACCTTGATAATAGGGGTCCTGTTACCCCCTTATCTTGTAATAAACACAAGGCCATTTCTTGGGTCGGGGGGTGGGACAGGCGACGACCCAAGGCGCCAAGTGCATTGAAATAGCCCTGTTGCACTGAAGGTTCTGTTAAAACTCCAGTGTCTTCAAGAAGTTGAAGAACCTGAAAGACATGAGTCATGTGACCATAATGTCACCACGGCTCCTTCTGCTCCAAACACAGAGGAGGAATAGAAGCCAGAAGAGTTGTATATGTGAGTGGGAGTTGGGGAGGGAGGGACTACTGTAATGTATATGCACACATACACTGACAAGAAAAAGGGTAACAATGTTTTGATCTTTTGACTTTCAGGCTCCATATCTCATTATCCACTACAACTTTGTACATGAGGCTATGATCATTTTATAGACAATCCTCTTACCTATTTCATGCATACATTTGACTTGCAACTATTTAGCATATGATTAGTTCTGTAGATTCTTGTCATGTTACTGCATTGTTACTGTTTTACTCCTAAAAATCGACATTTTAATTCCTATAATTTTGTTAGTATTTGGTAAATCCACCTTTCGCTTTTAACACAGACTGAATCCTTCTGGGCTCTTGATCAAATTCAAGCATAACTTGACCAAAATCTGGTGTAGAGAATTTTGTTTGGCAGTATAGTGTATTATCATGTCAGTAGTTAGCCAATGTATTCCTTACAAGCTATTTTGATGTCCACAAGTGTTACATTGGATTAAGTTCTGAGGACTGTGGAGGTCAATCCAGGAACTCTATAGACTTCATTGTAATTGAGCCATTTCTTCACCAATCTCGACATATGCTTCAGGTTGTTGTCCTGCTGGAACATTATGTCGTCCTTTTCATACTCATAGTATTGGAGCAAACAAAGTAACTCATCTTGTAGGAGACTCACATATAGCTCAGCACTGAGATCACCATCAATCCTGATAAAGTATGTCCATCTTTGGTGTAACATCCCATATCGTCAGCTTCCTCCAACGAACTTGAGGTTCCTTCAAATTTTTCGTCGTTAGCCCCCTTTCCCTTGTTCTTCCAGATCCATTTTTTCTATCAGAGCCGATCTAGACTTTTGTTTATCGTCCAGTTACCTGTTTCCAATCTTCCACTTTTCGTACCTTTTTGCAAACTCGAGCCAACGCTTCTAATGATGATATTGAATTGGAGGCTTCTTCCACTTTTTTCGGGCCACCATTCCAGACCTGTGTAATGCGTGTTGTATGGTGCTTGCATTGATGTCTGTATCTCACTATTACAAAGCATATCAGCCACTTCAAAGGGCTTGTTTGTTTGCCCAAAAAACCCGATCGAACCCTTTTGATGAGCCCCACTTGTTGATTTTTGATAATTTTTTCCCCGGGCTTCCACCTCTTGGCTTTGGAATCAATGGATTGGGCTTTATTTCATATTCCTTCCAGCTGTCAGGGGCCCACATGATTTCAGTTTGGCCTTTAGTCAAGTGACTGCTTTCAATGAGCTTTGGGTGAGGGACCACCACCAAGAGCAAAACAGTAAAAATGCAGTTACATAACAAAAAATTTTGGGAGAATAAGCATATTTCTAAAAAATTGCAAGTCAAATTTATGGAAAAAAAATAAACCAAGATGAATTGTTTTATAACATGTGGTAGTCTCAGTTCAAAACTGAAAAGGGGGTGGAGAGATTTGAGCCCGAAAGGGCAAAAGTTCAAAAACTATCTTTTCAAACTATCTCTTCTATCATCTATCTAATCTATCTATCTATTACACACACACATACAGCTATATTTACCATGCCCCCGGGTTTCATTCGGGGTACATACAAAAAATTTTTTAACATGCTAAAGGGTAAATTTTCCTCAGGGTGGTGCGGGAAAAAAATTTTTTTCCCCCCCATTTTTAAAATGTTGCACCAACCCCTGTGACACATTGCATCCCCCCTTTAATTTGAGGGAGATTAGCCCAAAATTAAAATATATCTTTTCAAATAATAATGTTAAAAAAAACATTAAAAAAATTTTACAAAGAAAGGGAAAAACCGTAGAAAGACCCAGGCCAAAAAAAAGTTAGGAAACCCTTCAAAACCCGCTTGTTAAAAAAGAAATTTAAAATGTGGTATCAGGAAGGGGTTGAGAACGCAGTCAAAAACAAAAATTTGCTAAAAACCCTGGTTTAAATCCCCTTTTTGGGTGCAAATTTTGAAACAGCCCGATAAAGGAGAGGTGACTGTTCTGACAGCCCTTTTTAAAATTTTAAAAAAGACGTTCTAGGACATTTACAGCAAACCCCATTCCCACGGAAAACCCCTTTAAATTTTTCCTTTAAAGAGGTTTGGGCCCCTGAACCGACTTTAAAAACCTTTCCCAAAATCTGTTTTCTACAATATTAGTTATCACCTGTAGCCCCAGGCTTTTATAGGCCCCTTTCCCAAAAATGTGGGCCAAGCCCTGGGCCCGGAAATTGGAGTAGGGCACCCCCCCAACGCATTGTCTACCCTGATAAAAGCCCCCATAATCAAAACCGGGGGTGCCAACCATTAGTGTAGCTGAAAACTCATATGGCGGCTCCAACCTACCAAGGGGAGGGAACCCTTTGTGGGTGTTTCTTGCAGAATCCTTGGTGCACACCCTTAGTTGGGAGAAAAAGCGATCCAGGGGCGGCCCCCCCCCCCCCCCCCCCCCCCCCCCCACAATTTCACAGAGAGACAGATACAGAGAGAAAGAAAGCCATATGGAGAGAGAAGTGATACATGTCTGGGTGCCTTTAGCCAGCGGGTAAAGGGAAATTTGCAGCATACTGCATACTTTTTATACATTGAGCCTAATAATAAACCAGTATTGGGAACGCTCTCTTTCTGCCACTAGGGGCAGTCAGAATTTTATAATTTTAAATTTTGTTATTAAAAAGTAATTTTTGGGGCCTGGGTATAAATTCTTTAAACCACAAAACAAAAACCCTTTCTTTTTTTACTACCATTTTCCCCTTCCCCAATGGAAGTAGGTGATAAAAACCCCCTTTTGGGAAAACTGTGGAAAACTTTGGTGCCAAACCAGCATGCCCAGGGAAAAAATTTTAAGGAAAAACCCTTTGGGAAAACATTTAAAAAAAAAATAAAAGTCAAAAAATTTTATAATTTTATATTTTCTTGCAATTTAAACCCCAAAGGGATTTTTTAACCAAAAAAATGTCCTTTTTTTTTTTTTTTGACCCCCTGAATGACAACGTACCCTCCCAGGAATACTACATGCAGTACAGCCGCAGGATCATATTTTTATAATAACCCCAGCTTAACCTCCTATGTAATGCATCACGGGGGCCACTGGCAGCTAAGGGCTTAGAGACTGAAGTATAGTTACAGACTGTAATTACAACACTCACATTATATATCCATTATCTGGCTGAAAAATACCCAAACACACACATTTGTCTCAGCATTTTCAGACCAGGACCTGTACATAACTGTGTGCTGAATAAATCAGTCAACCAGATTATAAGTAGGCTTAAGAAGTATATAAAAAAGCAGTGACATCTCACCAAATTAACTCTTTCAGTTGATATTGATCAACAGCTCATAGATACTACTGAGGAGAGTCTGGAAACAGATCTAGAAGATGTTAATCATTTAGTGACAATACATTTTATACCACTCATTTACGTAAATAAATGACTTGTTTCCTTACATACTATTAGGGTGCGTTCCCAACGGCAGAGGACAAATACCGGTCGGCCGCGGGGGGGACGGCTTTTCTCCGCGATGAGTGGAGAAAAGTCCTCCCCCTTCACATTGAGAAGCACAGATTCCGTCCGAAAACCGGACGGACGATTGTGCTGGTGGAATGTTTTCGGGACTCGGGACAGCGGGCGGATAAAAAAACAGCCATCCGGACATAAAACCACGTGCAAGTGGGGACCTGCTTGCACGAGTTATTTCATAGGAGCACATTGTGCTAATTTATCGGGCTTTTTCCAGGAGTGTCTGCAAAATCCGGCAAACCGCCTGAAAAAACCGTGCCGAAAACCGTGCAGTGGGGACATGCCCTTAGGCCATCTTGATGGTTATCAAGCAAGGTTCCTCACTTGGAAGCCAAATCTATAATCATCATGCAGTATCTCTCTCAGGTGAACTCCGGCTATTCATGTATTACATGTCATACCAGATTTCATTTGTAGTGGTTGCAGCAAATGAAAGTAGAAGATGGCAACTTCCTCTGACAACAACACCAATTTGTCGAAGGCCTTAGGAGGTTAAAGGAGTTAACATATAGGGCGACATGTATGAACAGGGCTGCGTCAGTTTTCTGGTGTGCTTTGAACCAAAAAACCTGCCGTAGCCCTGTCTGACAAATGTCTGAACTGTGCTACGGCATAATCTAGAATGCTTTTGTATGTGCCATAGGGGGCTTGTTTTGCCAGATTCATACAATTTATTATTGTGTCTTGACAAATTGTGTCGTGAAACTGTCGTAACAAGCCAGACCAATTTAAAAGTGGCATGGCTGAGATCAAAGTTGAAGTAGACGAGCTGTCATGGCCAATAGGCCACAAAAAAAATAAAAAATTCCCAACAATATCCACTATAGAGAAGTAATAAAAAAAAACATAAATATATGGTTATGCACATCCAAAAAAAAAAAAGTTTGCGTTTGGAGTGGCAGCCTCCAAGTTTTTGTTTAGCACTCCAACATACTTGACATGGCTTTTTAATCAGTGCAGTGTAATTGTAAGCTGGTTCCTTCAGTTCACCTGGATTGTAGGTGGTCTTGAATTGGGACCCTCAAACGAGAGGTATCATGTGTAGGAATCAAATAGTGTAGACCTCACCTGCACCTTGATGTATCCAGTTGAATTTCGGAGTGGCTTTTTAAACAATTTTGTTCAAAATTGTGAACTGAGATCTCAAAAAAAAAAAATTTCATATATCCTAGATAGCAGAAATGTTTTTTGTCAATATTCCTATGTCCTCTTTGTAGTGCTTCAGTTTATAATGTGCCACTGTTATGTGTAAATGATGAATATAAGTAAATAAAAACATGACATGATAATTCAAATAACAAATAACATTATTATAATATAAAATGAATACCAATTAAAGGGGTTGTCTCACCACGCATGTTTCACTAGAGCCAAAATCCCGCTCTTCATTCAAGCATCCTGTCTCTTCATGGTCAGGCTGAGGGTGAGTGATTAGCATTTCAGCTCCCATATTTAAAAGAGTTAATAATTACTATTGCCCATTGAGAGCAGGAGATGTTTATGTAAAGTCCAGAGAAGTTCAGAGCTAAAGTTTCCTTTATTTGTTGGTTTAGATAACACTCCAGCTCTCAGGCTGGCAGCAGTTGTGTGCCAACATCATTCCTGCTATCAGATATGACATTCAAGCAGAAGTGATGGTTGATAAACCTAACATCGAAACCTTAGGTCGCAGAGCTGTTTAAAATCACTTTTATGCTCTATTACTAAAAACCTAAAAATAGACAAAAGCCAATCTTTGGAAAACGGCTTCCAATTTACTGTTCCGCTTTACATGTCTTGTAAACTATCTTTATAAGATCTATATAATTAATCACTATAATTAAATAATATTAATATTAATCAATGAGATGTTCTAACCTTTCTGTTGAAATTCATTATTTACCTGCTATCAGCCCTGTATTCTACCATTTGGTAAGTAACTGACACCCGAGTCTCGCAATGTGACTTATGTTGCTGCTCAAAGCAGAGTTCCACTATAATAGTTTCTGTTCACTGACATGCTATCATATAATATGATTTTAGTTTATTTCTAACAAATGCATGTTGTTGTTGAGTGTATGTTTCCCACTACGGAATAATCTTTCAGTGCACATTTCGCCACCATATTTGCTCCTTAATACGCTGCGAGTAGTGTGAGCGCTGCATTCTATAGGAAACCATAGTTCTCTTAGAGAACTCTTGTGATTACAGGTAATCCCTACCCACCTGCCCCCACCCCCCCTACCCGTGTACATACGATCCGTATTGCTCAACAGTCACGCATGCGCGGGGAGATAGGTGACCAATTGTCAATAAATTTGTAATGGCGGGATCGTATGCGCAGACACGCGTCAGGTAATAGAATGTCCCTGAATCAGGGGCCTGAGCGGAGAAGACTTAAAATTTTATCATAATTGATTTCATATATTATTTTTACTACTTAATTTATATATACTATATTGAATAGTATATATATATTTTTATATATATATATATTTTATATATATACTAAATATACTATTTATTCAAAAATATATAATATATATATTTAAATTAACGGTAAAAATTATATTCATTTAATTTTTTAAAATCTCTTTTTTTCTTTATAATTGATACATTTTCATTCCAGTTATAGATATGTCCCCGATTTTGCTTCCTGATCTTCCTCAATTGAGGTACGATTACAGACGTACTCAATTTAGTTGAATGTATCAATGATCTGCATACATATAAGGGTTTGGTTCACACGGCTTCTTAGCAGCACCAGTATAGTAGCCAGCCAGGAATTACGCCATGTGCTTGTGGGAACCATATAGCATATATATATATGATAATTTTAGACTCTCTTTGGATAAGATATCTGATTTCTATATTGATTTACTATATGATTTTTTAATTTTTATATAAAAGCTAACTTGATATAGTGTTTATAGTTAAACATACAGTTAGTGATTATTTCACTTCTAATGTGACGTTATTTGGGAAAGAATTAGAATTTTTTTTACTATTGGCAATGTTTGTTTAGCGTGGCCCCAGCTGTCAGTCAGGAATTCTGTGGAGTCTTTATACACATTTGTAGAGCATGACTCGCGCCATTTACGATGCGCCACATCGATTGTATGCGCTGCGCCACTACTATTTGCATGATCCGGCCCTAAATATTAACGAACTGGATGTTCGCATGCAAGGTTCATACACCTCGTTAGCAATAGACTTACACTCATCATAATTGTGATTTTGGAGACCTGAGCTAACTCTGCGCCAACAGATATTCCATTTAGCTCGACAGAGATATCTTTCATGCAGTACACATATACTACTTATGCTACTCCAAGTTGCTAGTCCAGGTAAAATAAAGGCAAGGAACTATTTCTGGATTAGGTTAAAATAAAGAAAAAATTATTTTAGTAAAGAAAATACAATTTTAAAATGTAAATATAAAAAAAAAAATACATGCTTTTATTTTTCTTTCTTTCTTTTTTAAACGTTGCATCCTAAAATATAGTAATTATCATTCCTTTGTTTTTGGATTTCCATGGACATCCTATGACGTATGTAGGTGTGAAATCTATCCTATTCCAATCTCTATGTCATCCCCTATCGCCTATATTCCACATCTTCTATGCACATGACTCCCATCGATGAGACCCAATATCAGTACAGTTATCATTTAACTATATCAGTATACATAAATATATTTGTAATATTTTCTGTTTATATCATCCATCTACTTAGAAGATAGCTTCACTAGTGATATAGGACTATTTGTCGGTCCAAACCTCGTAAAAGCCACGACAGTTACCATATACCTACCACAATTTTTGTATACCAGGACTCACAACAAGGAAATCAAAAACAAAAAAGAAAACAGTAGAAAGAATTGTATGTTCACTCCTGTTCAGTTGCTGACATTTTGGTCCTATTGCTCCATCTTGAAAATCTCGTATCATATTTATCACCAATCTATCTATCCTAATCATATGCCTATCTATCTACTCTATCTATCTATCTCATATATTACCTGCTTATTTCTTCCTGGCCATCTCGTATATCTTTATCGCCATAATCAGTTTATTCTTATCCATGTGTCATTCATATGTTTCCATTGTGGTATAACATTGCTTTTCATGCATCAGTTTATTGCTATACTACTTATGTTATACACTCTTTTTGTTTGGGTTATCACATTCTTTTATCTCTTCCTTTATATATTTCTTCGCGATATCTACTTGATACGATCCAATTGTTTTTTATGTACTTGTCTTTTACTCTCCATGTTACCCCACTAATCCTAAATTTATGGTATTTATATATCACATTTTGTTGGTCATACATCACTATACTGCTAGGGTATTCTAATATACTTCGCGTATGTATGTATAATATTATATATTATATTGTATGTACTAATATATACTATATAATATATAATATATATATATATATACCTATATATATAATATATTATATATCATACTATATATATATACTATATACTATTTTATATATATAAGGAAGACAGTTGGAAACTACATAGCTCTAGAAACACACCCATAAATCTGTATATTTTTCGCTATTGTTAACCATTCTTATCTCAATGACAAATTGCTTTTTATTTATAGACGACACAGCTCCCCCATCACGACACAATGAAATGCATAAGGCGCAAAACACAGGAAGGTTATGAGAATTAAACTTGAAAACAAGCTAGCATAAAAGGATATGGAAAAATAAAATAAAACCGGCATAACTGAGAAGCTTTTTTTTATGAGATTCAGATCTTATTAATCACTTGTAGCCAGCTCATAAGGGGGATTCTGAACTGTTTACATTGCTCAGGGCATTTGATTTCTGCAGGTTGTGTCTCATATGAAGCAGACTCAGACAATATTGCCATCTGATGCTCGCTTTAACCCCATGATGCCTACGAGATTATAAAATCTGAATACTGGGTGGCAACTTTAATAAACTAAATCCCATTGAGAAATACTAATAGCCATGTGTGTATATGTTTAGTATGCAAATAGGGAAGTGGATTTACTCGCTTTTGTGATGTGTTTTACACATAGGGAGTCCTGGATCTATCCATGTGCTGTATATATCAATGACTATATTTGCTTGTATGCAATCTACTGTAATTATACAGCTACATGATTACCACATACACTAGAATATATAGGGACGTGGGCATGTAACAAACACTGCCCACCTACCCCAATAGCCATGGTACCACCATCAGGATTTCTTGTACCCACTCTGTATTTTGAGCTTTATTTATTTCACTTTGGGACACTTTTAGTATTAAATGTAAGACAGTAGTATTCTAGTAATTTTTATATTTGTAGTAGCATTATATTTCTATGTTCCTGACATACAGGCTAAACATGTCCATAGGGTTACATTAGCTTGATGGTGTCCTTTTGACCTCCGCCTGGTTGGTATATATCAGTGTACCACAAAAAAAAATGTATGTAATAGCTTATAGCATCTAGTAAAAAATATATATATTAAATGCATTCCACCTGCAATAACTACAAGAAAAAACTACTAAAGACCTGTATCAATATAGCACAGTTTAGGCCACAACACTAGGATTCTCTCCAGTTTTATTAAACAATATAATGGTCATTTCAGTTCAACCATATCACAGATCCTAAAAATTAACCATAATACGCCTCCCATGGGAGACCAGCTTTATCAGACTTCCCTAGAAATTCTGAATATTATGAATAGTTTACGTTTATTTTCCTGTTAAAAAAAAATAGAATCTTTAAATGTAATAAATAAAAAGGAATATATTTGTTAAACAAAAATAAAGTGAAAACAGTAAGTCTACTACATTTAAGTCAAAGAATTATTTTATTTTACTATAGAAGTCAAATACTATGTATTAAAAGATAATGCAGTTTTTATATATTTATATAATTGTAAATAATCCACAGAGGGATACAAAGTAAAAAAAAAAATACATTTATTTTAAAATAAAAATGTTTGAAAATTCTAGAAATCTATGACTTTATGGTTTATGTTCCCTTTTATTTAAATAGTTCCATCTTACAATTACGTACAAGTAGTAGCTGCACGCGCTCAGCCTGTTTCTATAGATGTATTGTAAAACTTTGTTTAAAGTCTGTTTTGGAAACTGAAGTCACAAAGCAAACAGAGGGTGTTAAGGCACTAAATTTTCGAGAGGAAATCCTATAGTGGAAACTTGACTTTTTTTTGTTTTCACATCAAGTGTAACTTGTTAAAAGCACAGGTGAAGGGGGAAAGAAAGCAGATATTAAAGTGAGATATGAGGACTGTGAAATCTACCGGCCCTGAATAAACTGAAATAAATTGTTTAATATGAAAAAAGCTGTATACTTTATATGAGCACATGTGTGATGATGCTTGAAAATCGAACGCTTTACAATATACCATTGTTTCAATAGATGGTGGGGAGCTTAACAACAGAAATTCTGAATAGAACTTTTTTTATATATATATTCCTTTTTTAATTTGTGAGATCCACCAAGAGAATTGATAATGGTGTAAATAATATAGATACTAGTAGGTACCTCATACCACTACAGTGCCCGTAATAGAAAATAAATCCTGTCCCAGGGCAATGACTGCAATCTATAAATATCCACCCACTACACTGCTGTGTGCAAAGTGCAGTGAAGTGAGTTTGGATGAATTGGCTTCTCCCCCCCCCCCACCCAATGTTTTCTGCACAGTACTTTGATTTTGGTGATGACTATGAGTTTAGCAGGAGCCGCTCTCCAATACACTAGTGAGAGGGTGGCATGGTGATTTTCTACCCTAACCCCCCATTGCCCGGCTGGTGAGTGGGGCCTCGGTGTCCTCTATATTATAAACATATAGGGCGACATGTATGAACGGGCTTTTCGCCCGTTTTTTGGCGTACACTGCGCCTCCCAGCCCGAATCCCGCTGTCGGACGCGGGGATTCAGTGTTAGGCGCAGTGTTCGCCACTTTCAGCTGCGCCCCGCATGAAGGGGTGGGCAGTGGGTGCGGTGTGGGCGCGGGGTAGGCATTCCGGGGCGGGACGCGGCACGCTCGAAAACTCCGAGGCATGTACGATGGCAAGTCGGCAAAGCGAGGCACAGTGCAGCGCTTGGCAGCTCCGACAGGCAGACCAGGTTTTTTTTGGTCTAAATCCTCCGGCAGAGGCGAAGTGAAGCAGGATCGGAACATGCGAGGAAGCGGATCAAAGATCGCGACAGAAATCTCGTCGCTCCGTGCAGCAGGAGTATGATTCCGAAAAATCGCCTTTATAAAGGCGGAAAACATTGTCAGAAAAGAGCTGAATGTAAAAAATAAACATAAAAAAAAAAAAAAAACACCAAAACTCTAGAACGGCGCAATATCAAGAATTATGATATTGGAAATCCCGGGGAAAAATACAGTAATTAAAAATTCTGAAACCTATTCTCATTGGCGGCATAACCAGCCAATTCAGAATAGGAGCGACAGTGAAACCATTAAAACCTAGGGGGAAAGTTTAGACCAATCAGAATCCACGGCGGGATAATTCAAAATACAGTAAAAATGCAGAAAAAAAGCTGATTGGCTGAGCTACCGGGGAACTTGGCTAGCTCAGCCAATAAAGAAAAAGGAGCGACAAAGACCCATTCTAGTCAAATGGAGAAGTTTAGACCAATCAGAATCCAGGGCGGTAATTCAAAATACAGTAAAAAGACAAAAAGAGCTGATTGGCTGAGCTAGGGGTGCTTGGCTATCACAAGCCAATCAGAGCGCGAGCTATTCTCCCATTATAGTCTATGGAGAATGGGCGCACTGAAATCTCGGCACTCAGCGCAGTGCGGCATGAAGTATTAATAAAAAAAATTTTTTTATTAAGTGTAAAACATTATTTAGATAAAGAGCCGAACCTTCTTTACAAATAAGCAGTTAAAAACCCGAACAACGCGTTTGTCGCCGAGACGGCGCTACATAGGAATTGCAATAGAAAAGAATCGCTGGGAAATACAGTAATTCAAATTGTTTAAGCTATTCTCATTGGTCGGCATAAACCAGCCAATGAGAATAGGAGCGACAGTGAACCATTAAAACCTATGGAGGAGAACTGACCAATCAGAATAGAAGCGACAATGTTCGACACGTCTCGTGTTAGGCGCATTGCAGAACTTAAGCGCATAAGTAATGCGCCTAACATGTATTAAGGTTATAGACAGCCTGGAAATAAGAGAAAATCATTAGAATAGCATGTCAGTGAATAGAAACTACGGTACTGATCCTGCTTGGAGGACCAGTGTACGTTAAAAAAGGGGCAAGAGCAGCGAAAATAAATTTCAAATTTAATGTAGGAAAAATGTAAAATATACAAATCTGAACATCATCAGGGGGTTATTTAATGTAAAATTATTTTAAAATTCTATGATTTTTAAAAATACATTTTATAGCAGATATTTCTATATTTTGGGGACATTATATATTTCTATATTAATTTTAGATGATCACATTTTTCATTAAATTAAAAAATTTTTTTATACAGTTTCATATTAATCATAACTTACTTTTTATTATTGTACTGGTGTAAGTTGAGAACTATTTTACAATTTTGACCATTACAGCAAATTTAGCTGTACTTCGACTCCTCCGGCTCAGACAGACCACATTGAAATAGGTCTGCCTGTCGGAGCTGTAATGCACTTTGCTTTGCCGACCGGCATTCATACATGCGTCGAAGTTTCCGAATGTGGCGAGACCCGCCCCCAGAACGCCCCTTCATGTTAGGCGCATTTGAAAGTGGTGAGTCTTTCGACTAATGCGCCTAACACACAGGGTAGGTGCGTCCGACAGCGGAGCCGGCACAGTGAGGCGCATTATACGCCAGAAAAAGTGTGAAAACTCCGATCATACATGTCCCCCTTAGTGTTGAACAAAAATATCAACATGTATTAATATAATGTAGTCATGTTATCACAAACATCTGCATAACCAGCCAAACTCTTAATTCCATCAAGAATTTCTTATGACTCTATTTCCATGTACAACAATATATGGTACATTTACCAGTCATCCTCTTCAGGAACATCATCATCACTCTCCAAACCCTGAATTTCATGGTGAATTTCTTGTGACTCCATTTCTTTTAGAAGCATTGGCCCCAATCTCTCGTGTCTAGCAACAGCACTTTCCTTAAATGAGCACCTCTGTTCAGGTAGTTTGCCAAACAAGGTATGACCTATCTAAATGATCTGCTAACACTAATATATAGCATGGGGGGTGCTGCAACAATGACTTCCGCTAGGCCTTATATTTCTAAGCTTGGAAAAAAATTGCAGTAGGTTTTGTTTTTGAGGGATGTCTTATTTTCGGGGAAACATGGTAGATATGTGCACCCTAGTACCTGTAGATTTAAAGAACATAGTGCCCCCAGTGGCCAATAACTATTTAGTGTTTCCTCTGCAAAATGTAAACTTTTTGTTGAAGTTAATGAAGCAATTGCAAGTAAGTCTATGAAGATATGAAACTCAAAAAATAAATTATATATTCATTTGTATGTATTTGTTCATTTCACAAATCTATCTATCGCAATATCTATCCCTTATTTGTCACTCCCTCTCTTACAATCTCATGTCTATTATCTATCTATCTACCTATCTATCTATCTATCTATCTATCTATCTATCTATCTATCTATCTAGAATATCACATGCACACATGGATACAAACACAAGCTATAAACTTATATATTTATTACACTTGATGTGCAGATTGATTTTATTGCATACCACTTGTAACATTTCATAAAACCATAACATAAACTAGGATTTGATAAGTGCAAATAAATAAATAATGCAAACCTTGGGTCTCTACATATTAAAATAATAGGAAAGCTATGGAACAATGTGTGCTTGGGTGTGTGTATAAAAATAGCAAATAGTATAAAAACTGAAAATGCATCTACATACTTATGCATTGACAGATGTATGCACACACGTACACATGTATATGCACAAAACACAAAACATACATATGCTTTATACATACATATATTATACACATAAGGCGACATGTCAAAAAACAAGCGCTTCCACGCCAGTTTTAAGGTGCATTAAATGAGTGTATAATACGGCTGAATAAATAAACCTGTCAAAAATCTGGCGTGTGGTATGCCTTGTATAGTATATTTAATGAGCCTAATTTAGGCGTATACCAAAAAAAGATTAAGCCGGTGGTGGCTTAAGCATTTTTTTATCAAAACGTGTGAACTAAGAATCTTAAAGTTTTTTTCATGTATGATAGATAGCATAAATGCTTCTTTAGAGGTTTACATGTATTGTATAGCCCTTTTAGCAGTTGGTGTGCCACTGGTAATGGTGTGCGTGTGTATATATATATATATATGCCGCAACCCTGCCATTGGCACCCAGGTTCACATTGTGTTTTTCAGAAATGTATTTTTTGTGCAGAACTATACGTTGTATTTGGTATATATTGCTTTTAATCTATATAGGGAGGAAGGGATGCCTCCATTTTGGTCTCTTGCACCCCGCCCACCTTCACAGGCTGTTATATCAGTGCAGTATGCTTGCAAGGTTGGTGCCTGTTTTTATTTTTCTCTCTGGATTATGGAGGTCGGTTGACCCAATGAGAAGTCTGAATTTGGCTCTATTGAGAGGTAAAGATAGCATTTGACCACCCGCCTTGAGATCCCGTTGTAAGACGGGGGTGGCTTAAGCATTTTTTGATCAAAACGTGTGAACTAAGAATCTCAAAGTTTTTTCATGTATGATAGCTAGCATATACCAAAAAAAGGCACATAGCATATCATTGCTAGTATATTTGATGCACCTACTTTAGGTGCATTCAACAGTGTCAAATGCACCTAGTTTTGGTGTACCATAGTTCATTTATATAGAGAATATGGCATCAACGGTTTTTTTTGTGCAAAATACCCCAAGAAAATGGTACAGCCCTAATGTAACATGTCGCCCATAATGGTTAAATACGCATACTATATACACACTTCGTACAAACACACACTTTGTACAAACACACACTTTGTACAAGCTTTATACATACAGATAGTATATACATAATTTATACATACACATACTATATACACAATTCATACATACAATAGGGAAAATAAGTATTTGATACAATGGCGATTTTGCAAGTTTTCCCACTTGAATGGAGAGGTCTGTACTTTTTATTGTAGGTACACTTCAACTGTGAGAGATAGAATCTAAAAAAAAATCCAGAAAATCACATTGTATGATTTTTAAATAATTAATTTTCATTTTATTTCATGAATTAAGTACCGTATTTGATCGCCTAACAACCAGCAAGAATTCTGACTCTCACAGACCTTAGTTTTTCTTTAAGAAGCACTCCTACTCTGCACTCATTGCCTGTGTTAATTGCACCTGGTTGAATTCATTACCAGTATAAAAGACACCTTTCCACACACTCAATCACACTCCAACCTCTCCACCATGGTCAAGACCAAAGAGCTGTCTAATACCACAAGGGACAAAATTGTAGACCTGCACAAAGCTGTTATGGGCTACAGGACAATAGGCAAGCAGCTTGGTGAGAAGGCAACAACTGTTGGCACAGTTATTAGAAAATGAAAGAAACACAAGATGACTGTCAATCCTCATTGGTCTGGGGCTCCAGGGAAGATCTTGCCTTGTGGGGTAAGGATGATTCTGAGAGGACAGGAACCAGCCCAGAATTACATGGGAGGATCTGATCAATGACTTGAATACAGCTGGGAACACAGTCTCAAAGATTACTGTTAGCAACACACTACACTGTCATGGATTAAAATCCTGCAGAGCACTCAAGGTCCCCATGTCCAGGCCCATTTGAAGTTCACCATTGACTATCTGGATGATTCAAAGGAAGCATGAGAGAAGGTCATGGGATCATATGAGTCCGAAATATAACATTTTGGCATCAACTCCACTGGTCGTGCAAATGCAAATTCATTATTTAAAAGCCATACAATGTGATTTTCTGAATTTCTATTTAGATTCTGTCTCTCACAGTTGAAGTGTACCTACTATAAAAATTACAGACCTCTCCATTCTTTGTAGGTGGGAAAACTTGCAAAATTTCCAGTGTATCAATTACTTATTTTCCCCACTGTACATGCTTCATGCTATACTATATACGACTACACTTTATACATACACATATTATATACACACTTTATTCATACAGTTACTATATACACACTTCATGAATACACATACTAAATACACACCTTATACATATACATATTATATACCCGCTTTATACATACACATACTATAAACACTATATATACCATTTACTACATAAACATATTATATACACACTTCATATATGCACATAATATTTACGTGTTCATGCCTATACATTCTGTATACACTTTTTACAAATACTATAAATACGCTTTATATATAAACATACTATATACAGGCATCATACATATCTCACAAAGGTAAGTACTCATTATTGTAAGTATTGTATTACATCTTTTCATGGGACAACACTAACGATAAAATACTTTGCTAAAATGTAAAGTAGTCAGTCTACAGCTTGTATAACAGTGTAAATTTGGTGTTCCCTCAAAATAACTCAATACACATCCATCAATGTCTAAAGTTCTGGCTACAGAAGTGAGTACAAATTGTGCCAGATTTACCATTTTCCCTCCATGGTGTCATGTGTTATCAAAGGTCTGAGGTGTGAATTGGGAGCAGGTGGGGTAAATTTGGTGTTATTGCTCTCAATCTCTTATACTGGTCACTAGAAGTTCAACTTGGCAAAGAATTTTCTGAGGATTTGAAAAAAAGAATTGTTGCTTTACATATAGTTGGCCTTTGCTATAAGAAGACTGCCAACACCCTGAAACTGAACTGCAGCATGGTGGCCAAGACCATACAGTGATTTAACAAGACAGGTTCCACTCAGAACAGGTCTCGCCATGGTCAACCAAAGAAGTACGTGTGCTCTGCTTCATATCCAGTGATTGTCTTTTCAAAACAGAGAGTGCTGCCAGCATTGCTGCATAGGTTAAGGGGTTGGAGGTCAGCTTTTCAGTGCTCAGCCCATACACCACACACTGCATAAAATTGGTCTGCATGACGGTTTTCCCAGAAGGAAGCGTCTTCTAAAGATGATGCACAAGAAAGCCTGCAAACAGTTTGCTAAAAAGAAGCAGAATAAGGACATCGATTACTTGAACCATGTCTCACAGTGTGACCAGACCAAGATAAACTTATTTTGTTCAGAGGGCATCCAGTGTGTGTGGTGGCAACAAGGTGAGGAGTAAAAAGACAAGTGTGTCTTGACTACTGTCAAAAATGATGGTAGGTATATCATGGTTTGGGGCTGCATGACTGCTGCCAGTCATGAGGAGCTATAGTTCATTGAGAGAACCATGAATGCCAACGTATACTGAAGCAAGACATACTGAAGCAGAGCATGATCCCCTCCCTTCTGGGTCACAGGGCAGTATTCCAAAATGATAATGACCCTGAACACACCTCCAAGATGACCACTGCCTTGCTAAAGAAAATGATGGTATAGGTGCTGGCTGAACAAGTAAGTCTCCAGACCTAACCCTAGGTTTCTAACATCTGCCAACTCCGTGAGGTCATCATGGAGGAGTAGAAGAGAATTCCAGTGGCTGCAACCTGTGAGGCTTTAGTGAACTCCATGCTTAAAAGAGTTAAGGAAGTGCTGGAAAATAATGGTGGATACACAAACTATTGACACTTTGGGCACAATTTTTCCATTTTCACTTGCGTTGTACTCACTTTTGTTGCTAGCAGTTTAGACATTGATAGCTGTGTGTGAAGTTAATTTGAGGGCACACCAAATTATACAAGTTTTACAAGTTGTACACTTACTGCATTACATTGTATCAAAGTGCCATATCTCTATTGTTGTCCCATGAAAAGATATAATAGAACATTTACTCCTTTTGCGACTCATGGTTCCACTCAGAGACCCCTCTTCCAGCTCATGGTTCCACTCAGAGCCCCCTTTCCAGCTCATGGTTCCATCCAGAACTCCCTAGCTCATGGTTCTGACCAGAGCCCCTCTTCTGGCCCATGGTTCCGTCCAGGTGTCTCCGGCTTATAGTTCCACACAGATCTCCCTATTCTGGCCCGTAGTTCTGTCCCCTCTTCTGGCACGTGATTCCGTCCAGGATTCCCTGGCTCATGATTCCTTTCAGAGCTCCCTCTTCTGGACTGTGGTTCCTTCCAAGGCTTCCTCGCTCATGGTCCCATCCAGGCCTCCGCTGTCTACTGCCCCTGATGTTCCTCCTGTAGATCTCTTTGTTCTAAAGATTTCCATTACTTTTGGGATTTCTTTTTCAGGAGACTTGGATGAGAAAGGAGTGTGTGAGGGGTACTGTTAGTGCTCTCATGGTTGGCGGATCCCAACTTACCTATTTGCGGTTGTTGCGCTGTTTTTCCTTGTGTTGTGGCCATGCTGGTACACCATGCTGTGGCTGCTGCCCTAATTCCCGCTCTTCCTGGCCATTAGGGAGGTGCCGCTGCATACTGCTGGGATTTAACACACACAGTTCAGATGGGTTGGGCTTCCTCAGCCAATCCCCTTTTACCTGTGGGGTAATAAGGTAGCTATTCACCACACTTTTTGCCTGAACCTTGCTTAGCTTGTCTCTGCTTGGTTATTGTCATCCAGTGCTGTCTTTGTCTGTGCTCCTAGTCTTTGTTTCTGCCTGTGTCCTAGCGTGTGTGTTGCGGACGGCACCACAGCCCGCAACTTGGGCTGCGGGCGCCGTCGCAGCTCTGTCAGTGCCCCCACTACTGGGGCAAATGCCGCCGCTGCCCGCATGCTGGGCGACGGGCGCACTCGTCCTCCTGCCGCCGGTACTTACCCGGCAGCGCTCCAGTCTGTCAGTCTGTCTTGCTGCTCGGCGCGCGCATCCCCATGCTTTAGGGCGCGCCGCCTCTGTGAAATTTAAAGGGCCAGCGCGCCGGTAATTGACTAATTACCAGTCGCTGCCTCTATATTACCTGGGCGCTTCTGCCCACTCCCTGCCGGATCTTTAGTGCCTTTGCCTATAGAGAAAGCGTTTCCTGAAGTCTTGTTCTGATCTTCCGTGTACCGTACTGTTTACCTCCATCTCCTGACCACGAACCTTGGCCGCCTGCCCTGACCTTCCTGCCTGTTCTTGACCACGAACCTCTACCGCCTGTCCTTACCTTATTGCCTGTCCCCGACTACGAGCCTGCCTTACGATTCTGTACCACGCTGCCCTCGGCTACCACCGCAAGTCGCGTCAGGGGTAGCAACCTGGTAGACTCCCGCCGCAGCAAGTCCATCCCGCTTTGTGGCGGGCTCTGGTGGAAACCGGACCTACTTAGACTCCGCTCCCTGGCGTGGCTTACACCACCGCTTGCGGTGGTCCAGTGGATCCACCTCTACAACTGGGAACATGACAGTGTGTATCTGTCATGTATCCTTTTTTGTTCTTAGTTTTGAGTTTGTCTGCAACTAGTTGCTCCTAGTATTGCCATGTATACCTGTGCCTTGTCCTGTTTCTATGTCTTGCCTCGTATTCCTGTGCCTTGTCCTGTTTCTATGACTTGCCTTGTATTCCTGAGACTTGTACCTTGGCCTCTCTCTGGCCTTCCTGTTTGTCCTATGTCAGGCCCCCCAATCTGCCTTGTCTGTATGTCCTCTGTTTTGCATTCTTTGTATTCTTCTCTATTCCTCGTTTTGCCTGTCTATGTCTTGCTAGTGTGTCTTGTTCTGGTTCTAGCCCAGTGTCCTTGCTTCTGTTTTAGCCCTGCTGCTACTTACTTCACCTGGCATGTCCCCTGTCCTTGTTGTGCTTGCCTGGATCCTTGTTAGCCTCGTCTTGTTCTGTCTTGTCCTGGTGCCTCGTATAGGCACTTCTGACCCGTTGGTCAGCTGCCACTGCTGGGTGCTGCTCTGAGGTCACACCTGGTGGACAACTTTACCATTTAAGGCCACCTAGTTACACCCGTCAGAGCAAGTCCGATTGTGGCGCAGTGGGTCCACAACTCGCCGTTTCCCCATCACGCTAGTGAACTCTTATAGATGTTCACATGCACACTCACACATAGATGCACTCCAACAGTGTCCTGTATGCATATAAACAAACATGCACATACATAACTATATGTCATAAATAATATTGTGAAAAATGTACATGTATGTATAATCATTGTGGTGTTATAAAATGCTAGCAGCTGTTTATTGCTTGACAGAACCACTATACAGGCAATCCTAGACAATGCTGTGTTGCCTTGGTGCCTTGACCCAGTGACACCTGAAACAATGCCTAAATTGCACCAAATGCTGCCACAGTCCACCTTGCCCATACAGTAGCATAGTAATAAACACAGCACATACTTGTCAACAGTCTAATTTTTGCCAGGACAATCCCACAAATTAATCTGCAAAGGGACTGAATGTATGTAAACCCAATACTAGGTGTTCTAGGGACATTCTCTGGGTTGGGCTTAAATGTCCGAATTTGGGGCGGTTCACGTGATTTTTGTGATGTGCTTGTAACATGTACATCGAGAAAGTTCGTAGCTGATACAGTCAATATGTCTATATGACAGGTGCCTGCAGTGCCATTCATCTCCCATAGGGACTCAATGTAAAAAATTTTATACAGGATGCCATCATTTTTTGTTTTACATTAAGTAGCCATTTTGGAACTTATGTATGAAAACTGTCCAGCAGTAAGATTATCTTTGTTGTCCATAGCAACCAATCAGAGCTCAGCTTTTATTTTTTCCAGAGCACTATATGAAATGAAAGCTGAGATCTGATTGGTTGATATGGGCAAGAAAGTCTTAGTTTTCATTCATAAGGCCCTTAATGTTTAAACAGATGCTTGTGACATATACCATATAGTGCCATATAGTGTTCTCCATCAGGATATGCAGCAGCCAAAGGTTCCCATCTGAATTAACATCACCTTCGTAGGTGGATGGGGTCACACAATTGGAACAAAATGTGCTCTAAGAACATCAAATCTTTATGTATACTAAATGTATACATAAATAATATTGGATGGGAGTCTAACTTCTGGGTCCCATCTTGAGAATAAGGGTGCAGTTGTGCTGATTTAGTGCTGCAGACCTTCACAGTCCTTCTCCAAACAGCAGTACCTGGCCACCCGGGGAATAGGGTTGTACTGCAGTTCCCTGCACAGCCAAGTGCCATGTAAAAACAATACAGGGGCTGCAGCACTGAATCAACTCTGTGGCCCCCAACTTTACGGGAACAGTGGGGGTTCCTGAGGTCAAACCCACACCAATCAAAAAGGGATGGTGTATCACAGTGATATAATGAGCATAAAGTGGAAACATGAAAACATTTGACTCATTTAGACAACATGGGTGACATGTACGGGTCTCACTAATATTCTGGTGTCCTTTCAGCTCAAAACTTAGCGCAGCCCTGTTCTCTAGCTGTATGAGTAGGCACACTCCAAAAGTAGGCGCATTTTGTGGCACCCACGGCACTTTGTAATTTATCCAAGATGTGGGGGCCTTCTGGGGCTGTGTCACACCACAAACCACTGCACTTTGTAATTTGTCCAAGATGTGGGGGCGTTCTGGAGGCGTGTCACACTACAACCGTATAATTCTACACATTTATGCCTGGAGGACGGCAATTACTGCTGGAACAGCCAGACCAAGTTAAAAGTGGTTTACCTGAGCCTCAGTTGTCATAGTGGAAATAGAATGTGATAAATCTATGACCCGCAATAGAACAGGTTCATACATTCTGCCGCATTCTACACTGATTTAAAGCTATTTAGACCTGGCCTCTATGCGCCTAAATAATACATGTCACCCCATGTGTCCATATGGCCCATTATGGAAAATCAACATCATAAAGGAGGGTCAAACATCCACTATAAAATTCTGAAAGCTGCTAACAAGCAGTGGGCCTCAATTTTCAAAATTGTCAGTAATGGTCTGTCCACATGACAAGCATTTTAACTCAGAATCCATGCAGATTCCAACTTGCAAAACTCATCTAAAACCGAATGTAAAATCATCCCCATTGACCCCAATAGAAAATATGTGTTGTAGTCCATACAATGCGTGTTTTCGGAAGTCAGTTTTTAAAAATATAAAAACTTGGAACAAGTTCAATCCTCCGTTGCATTCCACCTAAAAAATACCACGTCCAAAACATCTCTATGTCGGATCCACGTCCAGAACCTCATAGAGATGAATGAGACTAAAATCCAATGGAATACTCTTAGAAAACCACCTCATCTGGTGCAGTTTTCAGCAGTAGAATCCAACGAGAATCCTTAGAGCCCATAGCAATCAATCAAAGCTCAGCTTTCATTACTTATACTGCTCTGGAAAAATGAAAGCTGATCTCTGATTTGGTTGCTATGGACAACAGATGGTCTTACTGTTAGCGTATATTCACATGGTGTACAGCGGAGCGCACCTGTGTGCACCGCGATACGCTTGCTGTTAGAAGTGCTCGCTGGCCAGCCCATATTTCTGACAGCGCTCTGGCCCGGCTTCCATTCACCCTTCATTTCCTTGGTGCATAAGCACCAGAAAGAAGTGACATATCACTTCTTTCTATAGGCACACAGTACACATCGGGGAATACGATGAGTAGAATACGCTCAATGAGTGCTATGGTTTTACCGTATTTGCAGGGCGCAGTTCAGTCGCATTGCAGCGCAATTAAATCCCGAAGTATACCCCGCAAATACACAGTGTGAACATACCCTTAACTCCTTAACGACCGCCCACCGTCTTTGAACATCGGGCATTTCAGGTCGTTCGTCTGCAGTGAGGTCTTTTGGTGTCGCTGCATACAGCTGTGGTTGTGGCTCTGGGCTCCGCAGCAGCGCTATGAACGGAAAACCTCCACTCCCCGGTGCTTTAACCCTTTGATTGCCGCTCTTCGTCACCGCAGCGCAATCAAAGGGTTTCCCTGCTCTGTCGGGTGATTGGAACACCCGGTGACCCGACAGAGCCCAGAGAATGGCTGCACAGTCAGCCCTGGGGACCTAGAGTAGCCCCAGGGCTGTCTGAGTAACAAGCCAGTGATCAGTCCAGACTGTGTGCTGTCCTGATCACTGCCTGAATATGCTAATACATTACAAAGTGTAAAAAAATAAATAAAATAAAAAAATAAATAAATAAATCCCTTCATGGGATTTAAAAAAAAGTAAGAAACATAAAAAGTGTTAAAAAAATAATAATAAAAATAAATATTTAATAAAAGATAATTGTGCGTACATTACACACACAAAAAAAAACCTTCACATATTTGGTATCCACACAACTGTAATAACCTTTAGAATTAATATAACAAGTTATTAAGTGTAAAATGTGAATGGTGTCAAAAAATAAAAGAAAAACAAAAAAAATTTATAAGTGAATTTAAACTATTCGCCCATAAAGTACAACTTGTCTCAAATAAAACAAGGCCTCATCCAACTGCGTCATTGAAAAAATAAAAAAGTTACAACTGTTGAAACGCAAGTAGGTAAACACTAAAAAATGTTCTGGTCATTAACTACTTTTCAGACGTGTGGCTTAAGGGGGTTAACAGTTTTGGCAAATGAGACCAATTGAAGCAGATTTATCAATAGTGTCTAACAATAAGGGAGACATGTGTGATCATGGTCTTCACCCTTTTCTGGCGTCAAATGCGCCAAAGTGAGCCGGCTACAATGTCTAATGCACCAAACGAATGTTCAGATTTTTAAATTTTTAAGTTTAGCTACATATAATTTATTTTTACTGCTCTCACCATTTATTCTACATACAGCAAGAGTCAGTGCACCACAGGTATTGCTGGGACTTGTGGTCCACCAAGGGCGGTGTATTCACGCCCGAAACGCGTCGGATGACGGCACCCGTTTTTGTATCCGACTGTATACAACTGTAATAAATTTATGGCTTAAACTCTCACTTTACGCTGGATCCACTATTCCTTTTGGTACTTGTTGCTGTGTGGCCGAGGCTGGCGGCTAGGATCCGAGCGGGAGATAGCCGAACAAGGAGCTGGACATCTGAATGAAATTCGTGCAAGGACTTTATTGGTGAGCTGTTTACTTCCATTGCTTTTTTGTTTTTGTTTTTGTTTGCTTCAGATTTTTACATTTTTAAGTCTAGCTACATATAATTTATTTTTACTGCTCTCACCATTTATTCTACATACAGCAAGAGTCAGTGCACCACAGGTATTGCTGGGACTTGTGGTCCACCAAGCAAGATCAGTACCATAGTTTCTATTCACTGACATGCTATTCTAATGACTGTTCTTTTATTTCCAGCCTATCTATAGCCTGTATAGATGTTTGGTGCATTACTTATGTGCCTAAATTTTGTAATGCACCAAACACACAGGCGAGGAGCAATGAACTTCAGACTTTAGATTTATGAACACGCATAAACCACTTTCATACATGCAGGCGCATTTTACACTGAAAATAGATGGGAAAATGAACTTCGATGCACCTAGTTCCATTCATGTCTCCCTAAGACTAGACATTCTTGTAGTGCACCACATTTATCATAGTGTTGATACATCTGGCACAGGTTTACGCTGTCTAGTCTTACTTTACACCTTCTATTAGATGGCTGAGTTTATGTCAATAATTGCAATTTTTATGGCGCTCAGCATTGCACGCTAAGCTGCTCCCTTTCCCTGCGAGGCCACTCCCCTTTTATCAAGGTCACACCCTCTTGTCATACGAGGCGCAAAAGTGCCTAGAAACTGTCTAAAACCCATATTAAAAATGTGTTGCAAAGCATGGTGCAAACTGAGCCAGAATTTTGGTTCAATTGCCATGATAGATCTGTCTTAATGTCTCTTGCTTTAGCAGACCTAGCTGTCTACGTGTGACATGGATGGCAATTCATTTAAGAAGCCGACATGTGATATTACATTTCTCGTTCTGCAGCTGGAGCAACCCCTACAATAGCATCTGGAGATTACGGAGGCTGGAGCAGTATCGTAGTTATATGGGATGCAGAGGTAACGGTCGTTACTGGGGCCCTGCAGTTTTTCTGTCACATAAGAGGACACTAGTATTGTCAATCACACATGGAAGATGGGGGCCCTATATCCCTTTTTGCACTAGAGCCCAGAAGCTTCAAGTGGACTGGAGTCTCAGACGCACCAGTGGAGATGATTCTTTGGGCCCATCAATGGAGTTGATACTCTGGATGCAATGATTTTCCATGCTACACAATTTAGAATAAGAATTGTTAAAGGGCTTGTTCAGGATTACCAAAGACTTGCTACTTTTGGTTTTCAAAAAACATAGCCACACATGTCCTACTGGTTGTTTTCAGTATTGCAGCATCATTCACATGGAGCTGAGCTGCAGTACCAGTTACAACGCATGGACAAGCGTGGCACTGTGTCTGGAAGAAAGCAGCCATATTTGTTTTATTGTCGACAACCACATATTGCATCTTATGTTGACGGTAAGCATTCGTGGGCAGGATATTCTCCCTCCTTACCAGTTGTTAGTCATTTAGGGCGACATGTACGAATCGGGCGGTACCATTTCTTGCCGAAAAACTGTTGTAGCCCTGTTCTATAGACGTATGAACAGTCGTACGCCAAAACTTTCGACAGGCATGGCACTTTTGAATGTGTCAAAGATGTGTTATGCACTATAAGCTATGCGCCAAAGATGCTATGCAGGGCATACCACATGCCGAATTTATGAACCCACATGCAACAATTTGTCACACTTAGGGGGACTTGTATGAAGTTCGGCGCGTCGAAGTGGAGGGTTTCATCTTTTTTTCTGTGTATACTGCGCCTGATGTATGCCGGTGGCCGAAGTGCGCTCATAAATGCTGTGTAAACTTCGACTCCTCAGGCTCAGGCAGACCACATTGAAATAGGTCTGCCTGTCAGAGCTGTAATGTGCCTCGCTTTGCCGACCGGCATTCATACATGCGTCGAAGTTTTCGAATGTGGCGAGACCCGCCCTCAGAACACCCACAACACGCCCCTTCATGTTAGGCGCATTGGAAAGTGGCGAAGCTTTCGACTAATGCACCTAACACATATGTTTGGTGCATCCGACATCGGAGCAGGCACAGTGAGGCTCATTATACGCCAGAAAAAGTGTGAAAAGCACAATCATACATGCTCCCCTTAGTTTATTCAGATGCAAAACTTAAAGCCCAACTCAATAACTGCTGTCATCTTATATGGCATGTATGTCTATGACCCCAATTCAGGCAGCAGTGGCGTAACTAGCAGTTTTTGGAGTGGGGGGGGCCCTTCCCTGACGACACAGTGGCACACTTGCTAACTCTCCCAGACCATTAGGAGAGTTTAAAAGTCACCAAGATGCCTTGTATGGCAGTCAGTTGGTGGGGGCTCAGAGAAGGTGCTTACATCATCCTCAGTAGGAGTTGGCTGTAATGGACAGTCTGACTCCAGCTGCAGCGGCCAGGTATCCGACCTAGCTACTATCTAGGCCATTTAACCTCCTAAATCAGGGCAGTAGCATTTGTGGCATCTAGGTGGTGAACAGAGGGAGGGAGCTTCCTATGTCACCCATGGGCACCCCAGCAATGTGATCGCAAAGTGCCCATGGTTACTATATCAATTAAACCAATGGCCTACAGGTCTGCTAGTTACAAAAGCCTGTTAGACTGTGCTGCAGACAGAGTCTAGTAGGCTGCTTGTCCAGTGACCAAGAAATAGCATAGTTTAGTGCAAAATTGGGACAAAAAAAAAAAAATAATTAAAAGCAAAAAAAAAATAATAATTAAAAGCAAAAAAAAAAGAATAAAAAACAAACTTAAAACCCTTAATTGCCAATAAAAAAACTTTATAAAAAATGTACAGATAAAAGATATTGCTGGGTCCTTAACAATCCAATCTATAAAATTATTATTTAATGCGTACAGTGTACACTAAAAAGAAATAAAAGCCGTGCCAAAACTGTCTTTTTTTATTCAGTATCACAAATAAATTAGAATTCAAAGTGTCAAAAAAATTATAATCATATGTGCTCCAACACAAAATCGATGAAAACATAAACTTATCCCGCAAATAAAAAGCCCTTACACAGCTCCATTGGCAGAAAAGCAAAAACGTTTTGTTTTTTAGAATATCATGATATAAACAACGTGAAGTGGCTATTATGATTTATGGGTGTGAGGAGAGCCCTGAAAAAAACAAAAAAATAGGTGTGGACTGAAAAAGTGTGGGTGTGGTCTTAAAAATAGGCAGAAAAATAAAGGGCGACATGTATGAAAGGGTTTTTCACCTTTTTTCTGGCGAACAAACCACCTGACTGAGCCGGTTACAATGTCTAATCCGCCTAATGTATGTGTTAGGCGCATTGTTCGTAAGACTCAACACTTTCTAATGCGCCTAATATGAGGGGGTGTTCTGGGGGCGTTATGGAGGCGTCACACCACACTCGTAATATTAGACACATATATGAATGTGGTTCGGCAAAACTAGGTGCATTACTGCTCCGACAGGCAGACCTATTTCTATGTGATCTGCCTGAGCCTGAGGAGTCGAAGTGGAGATAGGGGCAAAAATGTCCAATATTTCTCAACTTACACCAGTACAATAATAAAAAGTGATTTCTAATAACTAGCAAACTATATAAAATTAAATTAGTTAAATTTAATAAAAAAAATTATCCTATAAAATTAATATAAAAATATATAATATCCCAAAAATATAAAAATATCTCCTAGAAAATGTATTTAAAATTAAAAGAATCCAAAACTAGTTTTACATTAAATAATCCACTGATTATGTTGTTCAGATTTTTATATTTTACATTTTTACTACATTAAATGTAAAATTTATTTTTGCTGCTCTCACCCTTTATTCTACATACAGCAAGAGCCAGCACACCACAGGTCTGGCTGGGTCCTGTGGTCCACCAAGCAGGATCAGTACCATAAGTTCTATTCACTGACATACTATTCTAATGATTTTTCTTTTATTTCCAGCCTATCTATCTTTTATACATGTTAGGCGCATTAATAATGCGCCTAACTTCCGTAATGCACCTAACACACAGGCGAGGCGCGTCAAACTTTACACACCTTTTATGAACGCACAAAAACCACTTTCATACATCAGGCATATTATACACTGACCATGAAACTCGACTATTCACTTTGACGCGCCTTCTTTCATACTTGTCGCCCTTAGGGCCACATGTATGAAAACTGTTTAGGTCTAAAATTCACTTTGTTGTCCATAGCAACCAATCAGAGCACCTGTTTCATTTTTCCAGAGCACTCTATGAAAGGGAAGGGGCTCTCTGATTGGTTGCTATGGGCAACAAAGTGTATTTTAGGCCTAGCCAGTTTTTATACATGTTGCCCTTAGTGATAGCCCCAAAAAGCACAAGTTCTAGCTACTCCACTGCCTACCTCCGCCCCCTTATACAAATACCCTTGGGCTCATTTCAAACTATTGCACATTATTAAAATATAATACTTTCGTCCCTGTTTTTAGTAACAATCACAGTTTCTAACACCAGTCGTACATTGTAATGAGCAAGACCATTGTGTTGGAGGGCGTCAGTATTTTCAGGTTTTGTGTCACCACAAATTCAGCCTTAAAATATGTAGATGGAAATGCCAATGTAATATTGAGGCAGGTTGTACATAGCAGGCTCACGCCATGGAGAGCTCCGATAGCATTCAAAGGGTCAATCTGTTTATTGACAGCAAGTCTTTTATTATTAAGACAAAATCCCTCATCCTGAAGATAATCAATCCTCAATACCCTTTTCTTCTCAGGCAAGGATCAAGTCCTAGCACCCTCCTGGGACAGCATCAAATCTTAATATTGTCCTGCCCTTTACATGTGTAATTAGGGACAGCAGAGGGGGGATCGTGCTGGCACTCAGCCCTACAACTAGTTATATATCCAGAAATCCCTTTGTCTTCATGAAAACATTAAAGAGCCAACTGTGCCCATGTTGCAAAATAAAGGGGAAAGTCTGAGCATTATGATTGGCATAATAGGTTGTTGACAATATATTTATGTTACTATTGAACCAATATTGTGCGCTCTCTAAGGTAACCATAGTAGGGCCAGCCGTAGTTGTGCCAATTACATATACACCTTTTTACTAAGACAGTTCCTATAATATAGATTTATGTGCAAATATCAGGTGGTAAAATCTAAATCATAAACTGCACAAAGTTGAGAGTAGAAGATATTACCTGCTATCTCCAGCAGAGGGCAGAGCTTTAACATGTTAGGGAGAGCATTCCCTTTTTTCAAAAGGTTTTGGCTGGTATCCTGCAGAAAATGGGCAGCATAGTATACAAGCTAAAAAGATCAATCAAGTCACATTTCTCTTCTAATAAATGTATACAAATAGCTGGAGAAAGAGACAATGTATGGGTGGATGGAAAATGGATAGATTGCTACAAGAAAAAATAGATAGATAGATAGATAGATAGATAGATAGAGTGATAGATAGAGTGATAGATAGAGTGATAGATATGAGATACATTGATAGACATCCAATAGATAGAAAAATAGATGTGAGAATATGAGATAGAAGGATGAATAGATGATAGATAAGTAGATAGATAGATAGATAGATAGATAAATAGATAGATAGAGATGAGATAGATTTATAAATAGAAAGACATGTGATAGATAGATAGATAGATAGATAGATAGATAGATAGATAGATAGATAGATGGATAGATAGAGTGATAGATATGAGATAGATTGATATACATGCAATATATAGAAAAATAGATATGAGAATATGAGATAGAAGGATGAATAGATGATAGATAAGGATACAGACAGACAGACAGAGATAGATAGATAGATAGATAGATAGATAGATAGATAGACAGATATGAGATAGATAGATAGATAGATAGATAGATAGATAGATATGCATGAAAAAACTTGCAGCACATATCGAAAGGTCTTTAAGTTGGAATAAAGCACCAGTACTTTAATTTTTCAAATCCGTGAGTGCTACACATTTTTGTATGCATAGTTACTTGACCTGTGAAATAGGTCTCTCAATTGCTACCTCTTCTACCTATTTTTGATAGATACTATATAAAATAAGAAAGGAAATATTAATGGGATGGTCTCATCATAAGAAGCACTTTTCATATACCCTAAATGGGACATGAACATCATACAGGGAGTCCCCCCTCTATTAGCCATAGCAGAGAGCTGCTGCAGCAGCAAGTCTTTCCCTGGCCACCCATCTCATCCATGTGTTATATGCACAAGCATTTTTTTTTTTTATGTCTGGAAATATATTATTATCCACAACTTGCAGCTCACCAGGGGGTGTGGGGTTCCTGAGAGCATGCATGTGGCAATCAGCTCCTGCAGCACCAGGGTCCATAAGCGCTGGTGGCCAATAGCAATATGGCCCTACCGTGAATGAGGCTAATGGATCTGTACAAGACCTCCGGACCTGTATTGCAGCCATGACAGATACTACAAATTCATCATAGCTCCTTCAAGGGAAAGGTAACATGATCAGTGAATTCAAAAAATTTGGGGAATATCTGGTTTCTAGCTAAAGGCCTGGTTATTCATAGACATAAATGAATGATTCTATTATAGGCTACATTCTAGGTACAAGGTGTGATCCTTGGAGATTCTTTGGTAGGTGTTAATTTTTAATTGTGTATCCACACACAATTACACTGTGTATAAAGTGCAGCCCAGTGGATACGCTCAGTTGCTCCATAGTTTGCACATGTAGTTTAGTATAATGAGCTTGTAGCTGTGTAGTTAGGTAGATGCAATTTAAAGCAGTTTTAAATGAGAAACAGATTTCCGAGGCCTGCACAATAAGAAGCATGAAATGTAGACAGAATTGAGAATAAAAGTGGATTATAACCACCCTGATACAAGCTGAGTTATTTTAATTTGTGCAGTGATTCAATTAGATATTGTATGCACTTATATGTTTTTGTTATGATTTGAAACTTTAATTTAATGCCATAACAAATCCAATTACAGAAGTGTCTAATTATCATACTATCTTTTGGGAGTATGACCTTTATTAAAGGGAAAAAAATAAGAGAGGAGAGAGAGAAAAAAAGAGAGGGGAGAAGAAAGAAAGAGAGAAAACGAGAGAGAGAAAGGAAGAAAAGGGAAAGAAAGAAAGAGAAGAACAAGGAGAAAAGAAAGAAAGAAAGAAACAAAAGAAAGAAAGAAAACAAGAAAGCAAGAAAGAGGAATAGAGAGAAAGAGAGAGAGAGAGAAAGGAAGAAAGGGAGAGAAAGAGAGCGAGAAAGGAAGAAAGAGAGAAAGAAAGAACGAGAGAGAGAAAGGAAAGGGAGAGGAGAAAAGAAAGAAAGAAAAAAAAGAGAGAAAGAAAAGAGAGGAAAGAAAAGAGAGAAAGGAAGAAAGGGAGAGAAAGAAAGAAAAAAGAAAGGAAAGAAAAGAAAAGAAAGAAAAAGAAAAAAAAGAAGAAAAGAAAGAAAGAAAGAAAAAAAAGGAAAGTTTTTGATTTAGCTCTGCAGATAGATTGCTATATAGATAACAAAGGACAAAATTCTAAAATTATGTATATTGCTAAATAGATAAATACAGATATATAGAGATATGTGTATATGTATAGACGTACACAGATTAATAAATAAGGGAATCTTCATGTTTTGGGGAAAGAGGTGTAGATTGGTGGGTACACGATTCCCCCAGAGAAAAAATCTAAATCTCCTTTTCTTATAGAAGATTATACATTTTAAAATCATCAATAAACATATAAAAAGACAGTAAGAAAGACAAACAGACAGACAGACACATAATAATAGATATAAAGTTTTACCTTGCAAAAAGGGGGTCCAGTATATAAAGAATTATTGCTAAATATTTCTAGAACAATGCTTCTTTGTACTTTTATTATATCTATAACTTCAAACGGGACCCATCTTTGTTCTCTCTCCTGTAATAATATTCAGGTTCATCTTTTAGTGAGTGTTATATGCAGCCACAATGCTTACAGCTGCTGCCACCTCCAGGGAGAGGGGGAGGCAAAGAGATTTCGGGGCACAGACAAGAGTGTTATCATACTGAACGAATAGAAGGATAAATATGAAGAAAGCTAAGCACATAGCAACCGGATGATCTCTAATCTGAAGGCTGAAACACTCAATATGTATTCTATCTTAGCCTGGAAGGAACCTCACAATAGGTATCAATCTAGTTTTTTTTTATGTTTTTAAAAAATCGGGTTTATCTTTTTTTTTTCATACCCTAAAGTTGGAAAAAGAGGTGAGGATGGATGGATGGAGGGGTTGATAGAGGGTAGAAAAGGGTAGAAAAGATAGATATATAGATGGGTAGATAGATAGATGATAGATAGATAGGGTTTTAAAATAAAATAGTGCATTTTTTTATATAATATAAGAAAAATATGGGGACAAAGAGGGGACCAAATTTAAATGTTAAAGGGAAAAAATTTATTATAAAAAAAGAGTGACAAGGGGATAGATGGATGGGGTGGGGTGTATTTGAATTTTATAGATAGATAGAAAAGATTGATAGATAGATAGATAGTTTGATAGATATATTCTTTTTTTGATAGATAGTTTGATAGAAAAGGGTTCCCATTTTGCGATCGATAGTTGATAGGGTAGATAGATTTGATAGTTAGATATATTGATAGTGCTTATTGTCAAAATAGATTTAAGAAAGATGAGAAAAAAATAGGTAAAATTTAAGGTTAAAGTAAACCCGTTTTATAACAGAGTGACAGATGGAGTTTGATGGATGTTTTTAATAGATTTGGGTTTTGATAGATAGATAAGAGTTTTAGGATTTAAAAAGATACGAGGGGCATAAACACTGTGTTTATGTGCCCTGTTTTGTTTTTTAAAAAAGAAAAGTTTGATAGTTTCCCTTTAAAATTTACAACCAAATGCATAGCAGGGGAAAAAGACCCAAATTAAAACGCGAGTGGGCAGTTAAAAATAAATTGAGAAAACTTTTTTGTTATCCCAGACTTTTTTCGGGGTGGCCTTGGGTTATTTTTTTTAGCCGTTGGAAGTGGGCGTTTTCCAGCCTGAATAATAGAACAAAGGGTTGTAACGGGGGGCCATGTGAAACCCCCTTAGCTTCCAATTGGCGTAAATTTTTCCTTTTTTTTCCAGTTTTCTTCCTCCCACCCTCGCCCCCCCTGATTGCGGGCTGAGCAAAAGAAATGGGGTTTAAACACCATTAACCTGGCACAGTTTGTGATTTTTCCCAAAATTTAAAGCACGGGCAGCTTTTAAGAATTTCCCCCCAAAAGAAAATTCCCCCTCCAAGACCAAAAAACTAGGGGAAATAAAAATTCCTCCAGCTAACCTGCTAAGAAGGTCCCAGGAGAAGCCACTTATAGGATGACTTACATGGGATTGAGCCTTTTTACAATTGACAATGGAAAAAAAACCGTTAAAAAAGAACCTAAAAATTGTTCCCCAAAGGGAGCAAATTAAAAAAACATTGAAACTTGCCTTTTTTCTAAAAAACCCCAATTTTATTGAGCTTCCCCTCTTCTAATTTTTTTTAGGGTTTCCTTTTTAATAATTTGATTTAAAATTAAAATTAAAAAACATTTAATAAAAATAATTTTAATTAATTGGGGGGGAGGGTAATTTTCACATTTTTGGAAAATTATTTGGGTTTCTCTGCTCTTTCCCCCTAGGGCAAAAATGGCTTTTTACTGTGTTTTTTCCCCACCCCTGATCCTTTTTCCTTTTGGGTGGGGAAACTTTTTGAATTTTTTTCCCCGTTTTTTTTAAAATAAATTTTGTAACAAAAACCTTTAAAGGGGGGTTTAGACCCCTTTTTCTGGGGGGGGTTTTCTGAAACAATAAATGATGATGAAAAAAGGGGTTTTTGTGGGCCCTTTTTTAAAATCTTCTCTTGAAAAATCTCCTGTTGGGGGATGAGACCCTCTGTCTGAAACCCCAAATAATGGTTGCAGGAGACTGCATTTCATGGTCCCAAATATAAAAGCGCCCCCCCTTTAAACCCCCTTTTAGTTAAAAAAAACCCCCCCCCTTTATTTTCAGATCAAACCCCGGGGGGCCCTTTCCCAGAAATTTTAATTTAAAGGAGGGCCCAAATTAGGTGTTGGGAGGGGTCTTGGACTTTTCGGGTTGTTTTATCTTTTTTTTTTTCATTTTTTAAAAAACCACATTTATAAGCCATTCATATTTACCCAAAAAGAGGCAAAAGGGGGAAAAAAAAATTTTTGGGGTTTTGCGTGCTGGGTGTGTAGTTTATATGTGTTTTTACAAGCTGATTAATATTAAAAACTCCCCCCTAATTTTATTTCATATACTTTCTCTCTCTCTCTCCCTCTCTTTCTCTCTCTCTCTCTCTCTTCTCTCTCTTCCCCATCTCTTTTATATATTTATATTTTATAAATACTCTCTATATATTTTTTCCCTTTATAAATTTTCTCCCCTTTTGTCTGTCTCTATATATACCTCTCTCCTCTCTCTCTATATTTTTTACATATTATATTTATATTTAAAAATTTATTATATATATATATATTTATTTATATTTTATATTTTTTTATATTTTATTTTTTTTTTATATATATAATTTTTATTAAAAAAATGAAAATCAAAATTTAAAATTTTTCAACACCTAACTTTCCTCCTTTTTTAAAGGGTAAGAACTAGGTTTTCCCCTTGGCCTTTTTTAAAAATCTTAAAAAAATCATTGTAAAAAGCATACAGAAAGGAATTTGTTAAAATTTTGCTTCTAGGCAAAAAAGAACAAAAAATGTAACTTTTGAGTTTTTAATTTCCAAAAAAAAGAAAACAAAGACGTAACAAAAAAATTTTTATTTTTAACGATTGTTTTTTATTATTATGTTTAAATTTTAATTTTTATTTAAAACGTTTTTTTATTTATAAAATCTTAAGTTTAAATTTCAAAAAAAATTTTTTTTAGGGTTTTTTTTTTTTTTCTGTAGATCCCAAAAAAAAATTTCCCATTTTGCTTATTTTGTTCTATTTTTGCAGAAACAAAAATCCGTTTCCAATATGATGCCAGCGCTTCTTGATTTTTGATAAGTTCTGTATTTGCTGGCTCTGCTTTGCATATATTATTGCGCCTTTATCACATGAAAAAGTAGGGAAAGGGAAAAAGCTTATCTTCCCGTCAGGGTGGAGTTTTTAAAAGTGTAATTTGAATTGGGAAACATATCTGACTTTGGGGTTTGTTAGCAAACCAGGGGAAGGGTTTTTACAGCAGCATTTTGGATTTTTTATTTTTTATGTGGTTATGAGGGCAATTTTCCCCTTTCTTCCAAAGCCCCTGTATTATCAGTTCCCGTCACCAGGGGCCCCATGGGGAGGGCACATTTTTTCAGTTTTTTTTACGCCCCAAAAAAGAGGACACACTTCTTCTCCTTCTCATATAATAGCATCAGTGTCTCCCAGCTCAAAATAAAGACAATCTCATCATTTAACCCCTCCCCTTTGTTATTCCCTTAAGAAAAAAATTTTCACAATTCAAAAATCCCTCTCCTATAATTTTAAAAACAGTCAAATAAAAAATGGGAAATTTTTATGCTAGGGCAAAGTTTAAAAATTAAAAAAAAATTTTAATTTTGATTCATTAAAAAAAGCAAAAAATAACCATTTTTTTTAAAACATAGTTGTTCTTGAGTTAATGGATTTTTGGAGTTTTTAAAAACGCATTTGTATGTATTTTATATATTATATATATAATTTATATATATAATTATTTAATATATTTTATTTTATATTATATATATATATATATATGTGTGTGTTGTGTTGTGTGTGTGTGTGGTGTGTGTGTGTGTGTGTTTGTGTGTGTGGTGTGTGTGTGTGCTGAAGTGCAGGGGGGTGACCCCAAAAAGGATTTTTCCCGCAATATGATTAAAAATTTTTGAAACTACATGCAAAAGCAAATAGCTTGCTGATAGATAAATATTACAGAAAAGGATGGATGTAGATAGATGATAGATAGATAATAGTAATGTAGATAAAAGATAGGGGAAATATATACATGAAAGATGGATAGATAGATAGATAGAAAAAATAATAGTAATAGATGATAGTAGATAGATAGGAAATATATACATGAAAGATGATAAAAAAGATAGATAAAGATAGATGATAGTAGAAAAAATAGTAGTTTAAAGATGATGTAGATAGATAGTAGAAAAATATATACATGAAAATAGATAGATAATAGTAGATAGATAGAGGGATGGGGAAGTTTATATATATAGAAGACGTTAGTTTAGTTTTGTTTGATAGATAGATAGATAGATAGATAGATGATAGATAGATAGATAGGGCTGGATAGATAGAGGCACAAAAAGATAATGTAGATAGATAATAATTATTTTTAAGGTGTTATATTATTATTTAGCTTTTTTAAATATATAGAAATATATATTGTGTAAATAATATCTATAGAGATGTAGATGTGTACATGCATTGTACATGTATATGTACATCTACTATATGAAATGGCGGCAAATACAATATAAAAGAATGAAGCAGTCATGGCTACATACCCCAAATTCGCAGGTGTCCATAAGAACATTTATCAGCTACATAAAATACCTCATTTCAGCCATAAAGAAACAAGCTGGGCACCTATGCTATATTGACTCAGGTGTCAGGACTCTTTATTTTTAATTATAACCTGCCCTTTTTTAATTCCTTGGGAGAAAAAAAGAAAAGGGGGGCATTAGAATTCAGGAATAAGGGTTTGTGCCCCCCCTACCCTTTACCCCATCCCCCCTTCTGAAGTTATTGGGAAGGGATAGAACTAAGAAAGTCTGGCACTACTTAATTTGCAGAAGGAACCGCATCACCAGCGCGGAGGGATACACAATAGAGTTCAAATGTCAGCAAGTTTGTTGAAAGAGAGAGAGGAGGTGACTGGGTGGAGTATCCATCCGCTGAGCAATCCCTGCTTCATGCTGCTCTGCAAGACTGTGCATGGCACAAGGATGGCGGTCTTCCCCCCTGGAATCCTACACAGGTTTCCTTTGGGGATCTGTCACCCCCTCCACCGCCACCCTGGCTTTTAGAGAGCACCTCTGCCACTTACCCCATAACCTCTCACTCCCTGCACCCTTGGATCTCTCCCCCCTCTCCCTCACTACACAGGCAGGTGATCCCATCTGCCCCCCTCATTGTGTTGTGTATGCAGCTCCTGTGGATCCTACTTCAGTCATGATCCTCTGAATGCCATCCATCCATCCATGCAGGATCTGGGATAAGAAAACTTCCCCTTCCAGGCTGTCTGAACTTATTGTCAAGTTGACTCTCGATCTAGCACTCTTACTTTGCTGCTTAAAGTGTCATCATTGACATGGATATTGCAACAGGTCCTGAGTCCTTGGAGAGGTGCTTTAACAGGGGGCAGAGTGACTGTGCCAAGATGCTGGACAATATTAAAAAGGGAAGTCACCCCTCAGGCTGGCCTCCCAAAATTGGGGTTTGCTGGTAAGTGTCTTGTCCTCTGCGTATTTAGGGTAATGGGTTATGTAAAAGTACAAGCGGGGCTTTATTGTTATAACTCTTATTACTAAAGTTATATATTGGAGTATTGCCACTACACCCAACTTACAAAGCAATGCCCTGGCAGCACCTACAATCTGCTGTACACCACACCGTAAAAGATCAGGAAGTAACACCATCCGACCTATCTCACTAGATAAGTGTGACTGGGGCATAGGGCACAGGTGCCAAGTGTGGCCGTATATATCATGTATAGTGTATACACGTGTCTAGGATAGTGTGCATGTCAACAAACTCATCCCCCACGTCCTAGCACTCATCCTGACTGTAGTTGTCTATTATCATCTAGAGTGATAGTGGTGAGATGTAGCAGAGGTGGCATTGTCTTTTGGGGTAGCTCATTCTGATCACTTAAATCTATAATCTGTTCATTTTATTAAATTGCAAATTTTCCCCTTCGTTTTTGTTTTTTAATACAACCACTCTGGATAGTAAAATAAAAGGGTTTTATAATATATATTTAAAATATATATATATTTTATTTTTTAAAAATATATATTTGTTTTTATTTATTTTTTTTTAAAATTTATTTTTTATATTTATATTTTTATTTATAATATATATTTAAAATTTTATTAATTTTATTATACACACACACACAAAAAAAAGATTTTTTATATAAAAACCAAATCTGTTGCTATTTTTATATACCCACCCCCTTTAAAAAATTTCTACTAGTAATAAGTAAATTTTTGGTAGCAAAAACCCCCATAATTCTGATCAAACTATAAACGTAGTAGTAGTGTACAGTTTGCTGACAATAAAATATTACAGGTAACATAATATAGTAATGCGATGTGTACTTAATGGGCTATCTATCATTATATAGTTATACTGGATCGATAGCTATTAGTATAATTTTCATGTAGATGAGTAGTTTAAGTTAAAATAATGTTAAATCAAACAATTATATCTATCCATCTGCTAACCCCATCTATCCTTTCTTCCCCTTTTCCCCCTCTCTCTCTTCTCTCCTCTCTTCTCTCTTCTCTCTCTCTTCTCTCTCTCTTCTATATTTATATATTATATTTTAAATTTTTTATTATATATATATATCTTTCCCGATTGGGGGAGAGAAAGATGTATATATATTTATTATAATATATATATTAAAACCCATACATATATTCTTTACGCGATAGGGAGAGAGAAAAATGTATATATATATTTATATTTTTATATATATATATATTATATTTATATATATATATATTTATATAAATACACCACACACACACACCACCACACACACACACACACAATACACTTATACCTCTGTTGGAATAGTGGCTGGTAAAATACTTTTAAAGTTTGTGAAGAAGCAGATTACTTACAAAGACTCTGCCTCTCTAATAACCATCCACCAGTGCCCTGCGATGCACTGACATGACAGTGGCAGGGGGCATTGAGTATTTGTATTCGGCTGTATATCTCGGATCGTATAAAATCATATGCTCTCGGTGATAAGGGTAACATTACGTATACTGTAACATCACTGAGAGGGCTGAGATTTAAAGGCCTGGGAATATAGGTAGATTTTGTAAAATTTGTCACGTAAATAGAACATTGGAAATTGATTTTCATTTAAATAATCACCTATACATATACCACAATTACATTGGGACTTGTGTGCATCACAAGCTTCGTTCATCTGTATGTAATATTCAAACGAAATCAACATCCTATACAGTTTTGTGTGCAGTGACCGTCATCATCATGTACATATATATATTTTGTACATTGTGTTGATATATTACCTTCTCACTTGTGTACAATACTGTGATTATTATCCTCTTGTAGATATATGTGATGTATGTGCATGTGGCTATGTACATCATCACCACCACCAAAATATGCTATACACATTATATGCACTATATAATCACTATATTCTATATACACTGTATAGAAAATATTATCACTATCACAATGTTCTATACACTCTATAGAGACAATATTACCACTATATCACTATTTTCTATATACACTGTATACACAAAATAATCACCATATCAGTATATTCTATATACACTATAGATTATAATCACTATATTCTATATACACAATAGAATCACTACATTCTGTACACACTTTATAATCACCATGTCACTATATTCAATATACACTATATACTCACTATATTCTATGTACACTATATGCACACTATAATCACTGTTCTATATACACAAAATAATCACTGTAATGTATCATTATGTTCTATATACACTATATAATCACTATATTCTGCAGACACAATATAATCAATTAAATATTTCACTATATTCTGTGTACAATCTGTACACAATATCACTATATTCTCTTTGTAAACAATATCACTATACACTATATACACAATATAATCACTGTATACTGTATAACAATGCAATCATTATGTACTATATATACAGTATAATCACCATAATATAGCACTATACACTATATACACAATATAATCACTGTATACTGTATCACAATGTAATCATTATATACTATATATACAGTATAATAACCATAATATATCACTATACACTATATACACAATACAATCACTGTATACTGTATCACAATGTAATTATTAAATACTATATATACAGTATAATCACCATAATATTTGTTTTACATGGACTACATGTATGTAATATTAATAAAATAAACTGAATTTACTTAATCGTCTATGGCCAAACTTTTGTGGCTATCACCATCATCATATGAGTTTATAAGAAGTGTTCAATGTACATATTTCTCCGTATGATATATGTGCAATATGTGGTCCTGTCAGCATCACCTACATGAGTCTAATGTTTACATAATATGCACAATTCCTTTTATTCTATAGGTACAATATTTATTAAACCCACAATCAGTCCTCATTATTCCCATGTATGTCATATATAATAAACGAAATCCACCATTTACTTCACTTCATATACATGCACGTATTATATTGTGTGGCCATCTTCATCAGGTTCATGTATTTAGATCTGATATGTATCTTTCTGTACAATGATAATGACCTTCACCATCTGCAGATATGTGATAGATAACCCATGTTAGAGACTATTGAGTGGGCATCCTGATGTCATTTGTGTCTTGTGTCCCCATCAGGCTCAGAGTGCCAGCACCAGGCAGTATGTGAGGGCTGCCAAAGACCCATCTCAGACCGCTTTCTGATGAGAGTCAATGAGTCCTCCTGGCATGAGGAGTGTTTGCAGTGTACAGTGTGTCAGCAGCCTCTCACCACCAGCTGCTACTTCCGGGACAGAAAGCTCTTCTGCAAGCAGGACTACCAACAGTAAGGGACCCTCTGCCCATATACACTCACTGTGCCATGCCTCTGTGCCTGTATGTGCCCAGTGCTGCTATTCACCTACAAATGAGCTTATGGACAGCGCAACCATTCATCAATTCTGTGATCAAATATATTCATGTTCCCAGAAACCATACAAAGCCTACCCTCCTTATAAATAGGAATACAATTTAGTTAGAGCCTTAGAAAGTTAGGGGATTGTATACAAGATAGGTTAAATGGCCATAGACATGGTACTTCATGCAAGGTATGCATGGCGTGTATATAGAAAATACACATTTACAGAAGATAGATAGATAGATAGATAGATAGATAGATAGATAGATAGATAGATAGCACCGTTGTCACAAAATCTCTGGATATTAAAATTAGGATACTGTATATCAGATAGGCATAAATGGCCACAGACATGGTACTTCATAGAAGGCACACAGTATTTAAGGTATGAATATACAAAATATATTGCATACATAATAAGCAAAGATGGTAGACTGTATATACATATAAAGCAGGTAAACATGGCCATGGTATTTGATATGGAGTATGCAGTGATCATATATATATATATATATACCCCATATCAAATATATGTATGCATGTGTATATATATATATATAGTACTGCATGGCCCATATCAAATATATGTATATATATATATATATATATATATATATATATATATATATATGAGTACTGCATACCCCATATCAAATATAGATATATATGCTATGTGTTTATATATATATATTTATATATTATATATATTTACACACGGTATTATATAATTATAATACTATTTATACATATTTACATTTATATATATATATAATATATATATTATTATTTTTTTATATATTCTATATATGAAATTATCCGTATATGTACCTTAAATACTGCATACCTTACACACATCACCCTAATATTCTAACCACACATCTCCTGACACGTTTACTTTTTATCACGTCACATCATTAGCTCTGCACCCATATCGCGACAAAGCCAAATACTTCAATTCCTTTTCTGCATATCATCTGGGATATACACTAGTAAATGTAATAGTTGCCTAAAAAGCGATGTGATGTGATTTAGTTGTATTAAAAGCACAATGATGTGATTTAGTGTTGTATCAGCTAGCCCCACTTACTGAGCACAATCCAGCTCACGATAATGATAGGAGCCTGATCTCCCAGGAAACACTGGGTATTGTTCTATGGAGGTGATTCATCAATGCGGCTTATTTGATTCACCTGCAAACCACAGAGTATTCAACATAAGGTAATGTGATTGGGCGATGACAGAATATATATTATGTATATATATATATTTATACTCTATATATATAATATTATATATATATATTATAGATATATATATAAATATATATTATATATATATATGTAATATATAGAATATTATATTTATATATGTGTGTGTGTGTGTGTATACTTATATTGATATATTATATTTATATTTATAGTATGTATTATATATTTCTTTTTGTATATATAAAGTATATATATATATATTTATGTATTACACAGTGTACACTTTGATATGATAAGTGTCACAGCTCTCATAAAAGTGTCACCTTTGGAGTGAAGTGATGGTGACACTAATGTGATGACACTGCTCTATCATTGTTTGCTCATTAAATAATCCTGTAACCACACGAGTCTGAAGAATAAAACTAAGATCCGTCTTGTACAAGGAAAAGATCTTGTATTAACATACGAGGTCTTGATTTACAGAATCCCACAGATGCAATCACAACTATTGTAGCCACCATACACTGTATATTACATAAGGTTACATGGGGTTTTTGAATGCTGTGTGTCTATTTGTATACATATAAATGAAGAGAGGTCGAGCTATCTATGTGCTGGCTCTCCCTACATACTATACCGCATATATTCTCCTATAGAGCTATGTGATATGGACTATTACAGCAGTTGCGGCTTTTACTGTACGGTGTTCCATGGATTGGACTATATGTATATAGAGTTATCCGTGTATTTTTAGCCTTTTCTCTGATTCATTTAGGCCCATTTTATTCTGGTGACCATCCCCCGACTTTGGTAATTGTCGCCTATAGGTGCGTTCACACTTGCCGTACTCATTGCACAATGTAGGTAACGTCATAGCTTCATCTGCTGACCTCTATTGTGACTGCTGCGACCCACATCATGCGGCTCATGAGCATATTTCTTGTAGATATATATACCATTCCAGTAGCCCTATAGCGGCACCCTATACCGTATCCTGGCTATGACCTGTTCTCTCGTTAATATTATCATCTCGGCTTTAGTCTTTATATTTTGGGAGGTTTATTCCACGTTATGAAACATTCCGACGTTTTGTCGCTGTTGGTCGCGGATCGGACTTTATCTGTTTGCTGTTTATGTTGGATTCTTGCGACACACACGCGATTTTTTCACACCTCGTCTAATTGTCGGTGTCTCTAAAGCTCGGAGCGCGTCAGAACCCGGGACGACAGCTAAGCAGCCGGTTCCGCTCTGATACAGTTCATCAGTGCAGGAGGCGCTTAACCCCTTCGTTCTGAAGAGTCAGCAAATTCTCCAGTTTTCTGTTTGGCCACTCTCAGGTTTCTGTAAAGCGTCGGAGTCATGTAGTAACCCAAACATTGCCTATCATAATGAGAGAGAGGTGTGGTGGGGGTCTCTTCAATGTGCTCTCCATGTTTGTCAGTAGAATTTAGAGGCTCTTTGTGTAGTGGGGTGCACACAGCTACTTCAATCACTCAGACATAATAAGTCTCTGCTAGAAGTCTGCATAGACACAAAGAGAAACATCTATTGCTTTGCATCAGTCTTTGTCAGGCAGCTCCCATACAGGCCCATAGTCATTCCTAGCAACCATATTTATATCCTACCTACAGCATGAAAGTTCTTCTCCCTGGTAACCTGTACTCAGGCTTATAGCATCACATTCGTTTACTAAAAATTCATAAAAACTGTTTTGGGGATTTTTTTTTATTGTTTGAGTTTTTTGAATCCCCTGAAACCTAACAATCCTATTTTTTTTATAAGGTAAAACTATTGAAAACCATGTCATTATTTGCAAAATGGGACAAATTAACAGGATAATCTGCCTTTTAGTCGGGAATATATATTAAATCTTTTTTATTAAACACCTGTCAAAAGGGATTTTATTGCGTGTTTTTTATTGTATACAAAAATAAAAATTATCTAAACGTTTAGATTTAGTTTTGACATATTTAACCTAATTTGTTGTCCTTTTGTAAAGATTTCATAATTATCACATGCATATTTTTTGCCTATTAGTTATAGAGTGTAATTGTAGATTTTTATAGAAATGCTAATTTCTTGAGTTTAAATGAAAGACCAATAGGAATAATATAATGTCAAATTCTAAACAATTGTATTGTTGTTATTATTATATTATTTATGTATATTATTTTATTTTTTATGAAATGATATTTTATTATCATTTTTATATATTTTATTACAAGTTTAGATTTTATCGCAGCAGCACTGGGTATTCCTCATTTGTGCATTGTGATATTCTGTAATATTCTGACCTTCAGTGCTATCTTAAAACCCAAATTGTTATAATCGCTATTATTTGTGACACATGATGCTGATCTACTGCACCTAACACACTCAGCTTTGCTACATCTGTATAGTCCTATATTATATCATTGGCATTCACACTCTGGTAGCAGTTTGGCTGCAAAGGATACATTTCAGCTGTGGCTGGCAGGAGATGGGTTAAGCATTGTCGCCCGTTTAGGACAAGTGGGACCCTGTTGAGGTATTCATGCTTACTGGCAATTAAGAGAGATATCTCCATGTAAAGTATTGTTGTATCACAGCACCTGGTGTGACTGGACATGGGGACCTGCTGTGGGGCTGTCACCAGGAACCGTCACTACCAGGCCTTAATGGCAAGATATATGGGAAGAATCCTTAAGTCTCATTCTCCAAAGTTTATTGAAGACATTTTTTTCTTATTCAGATGGAACACTTGTTGCTTTGTTCCCCTTGATGTGGTCGACTGTATCCTGTAAAATTTGGCCTCACATAAAGGGACGTAGTCACTGTTACAGTTCTATAATGGCAATATTTCTATAATGGCTTTTGATATGTCTTTGGTGATGTAACTACAATTATCTATCTGTTTCTGAAGAGAATATTTTCTTATAGATTATTTTAAAACAGATAGACTTGTGCATTATTTTTAGGCATTGACCTATTATTGTCGTTTTTATTGCTATCATTTTATATAGCTCTATCATATCTGCCATGCCTCTGTACATTGTAAAACAAGAACCTACATGTGATTCATTTACAAGAACACATACATAAAACCAATGCGGCATGTAAATAATACTATACGAGAGCAAATGCAGGGTAAACTAGCTTTATCACGAGAGCCCTGCCCATTCAAGTTTATAGTCTATAAGGAATATGTTGTACATGTAAAGTGGAGATACACAAATTATGTTCCAATGCATTGCCATGAACATTGTAGTGCATGATTTCCCTTATTTTCAACCAGCCTTGTTTTATTCAGTCTTTATATATAATGGTCCACACGTCAGATTTAGTATGTACTTCAGTATGTACTCATAGACCTACTCTTACAGATACAGATGTACACACACATAAATCTCGATACACATAAGTATATACCTACATACAAAGCCACACACATGCAGAAACCAGCACTAACACACAGACACATAAACCTAAGCACATACATAACTAAACATACCTAATGAATCATATACATACATGTGCATAACACATAGACACATAACCTACGTGCATAAATAATTAACCATATACATAAACACAGACACATAAACTACACACATACATAACCAGTCATAAACATACACATATTACATACACACACAAATAACAATCATATGAATACATACACATATATAACATACATACACACAGACAAATAAATGTGCAAACATACATAACCAAACATACAAACATAAATCTGCACACATACATAACCAATCATATACATACATGGCATATACACAAAAACACAAACCTACAGACATATATAACCAAACATACATACATACACACATACATGCACACAGACATATAAATCTGTGAACATATACATACATAACCCTACACAAATAAATGACCAGACATATAAATACACATTCATAATATACACACACACATAAACCGACACACAAACATATACATACACACGTACATGACATAGATACACATAGAGCCACATCAATATAACACACATACACAACCAGTCAAACATACATGCACAGGCACACATACATCATGCGTAGTGCAGTTGTGCCCAGACATTATTCTGTTCTCATTGATAATAATGATAAAGACATTCAAGCTAAGCCAATTTTTATATCATTCTGTATCAGTGGTCGAGGGATTATGTAGGCAGTAATAAAAATAATCAGACTCCAGGCCGCAGGATCTGTATGTAATTTTGGCTACAGGATGGCTTGCAGCTTGAGAAGTACCCTGCTCCACATCTCCAATTCTATAGCATTTACAATGTCCTTCATTAAAAATTCTCTAATTTCCTATGTTATTTGTCATAGGATGAAGCCATGTGTTGCTGTGATGTAGAAAGTAGAAGAATTCAGTAGGAATTCATGCTTAATATTAACTTAATGCTGCCTGTATTTATATAACCTGATTATTCCCAGAGATGCCGAAATAGAAATCTGGCTTCTGCAGTAACAATATAATAAAGTATATACTGCAGACATAGAAATGACTTGTTATGAGTGTTAGGTTTTGTGTAATAATTAATATTCCGATACTAAATTAAAAGTAAAATAATAATAAATACAAAGTACATATAGTTAATGTTCCAGTAAGGAGGTTTAAATTAACATGCATAGAATTAATGTTACTGTTTTGTTCACAGTGACACTTACTAATCACAGTGCCAAATACAACAAATAGTAGAGGAATAGTTAAAAAAAAAAAATTCTATTTTTATTTTACTATATATAAATTTTGTTTTGTTTTACAGAATACTTGCAAAATTCCTTAATATCCTGCCACAAACTTAAAAATGCATGATTGTTTCATGCTGGGGAGGTTCAGAAGGAAGGATTTTGTAAAATTCAATAATACTTACAATAAAGCCTAAATGTTAAAAGTAAAATAAAAGGCAAAAAATACTAGAAAATACATACAAGCAACACAAGCGATTGTAGTTTTTTTTTTTTACAATAAAATATGTATAAGTAAAAGTATAAAAGGGTGTCCCAAGTGCCCTTTCTTCCTCCAAGTGCTGTCCCATATCCAGTCACTTATAGGTCTGCGCCCAGCAGTGGGCTATGTAGCAAGGAAGGCCTGGACCTAGGTAAGGTTACTATTATTCTATTTAAAACATCATGAAGTAATGGAAGTCCTTTCTGGATTGAACTGTGTATGATTATTTGCTGTGACATACGTCTGTTACTAGGGATTAAAGTGACGGTATCACATGCATTGCTTACATACCTATTAGTACCCCACATTTATATTTCTAAGGTATACTGTGGAGTTTACTCTCAAATTAGAACATTGTTTACAATGAGATATTTATGTAGTGTCAAATACTTTTCTTAAGACTCTGTACCTTTTTAGCTTTGACCATAATCGCTCACCAGAGAGATGCCGGCGGATGACCTGGATGCATTTTCAACACATTTTTTTGGGGCGCATATTTTCAAATGCAGTTGATCCGACCCATCTGTAAACTGAGCACGGCAATCTTGTGTGCGCCAAAAATCTGTCTTCAAATGTTTTCTGAGAAGGTGCGGCATGAGAAAATGCAGGTTTAATACACGGACGCACAGAGAAGTCTTTTTTTCCTTGCATCAATTTAGCGCTAAAATCCCTTTTTTGTGGTTCCCAATTCATGGCCTTTACCAAGTCTGTATTTTACAGAAAGTATTTTAATGTGCAAACTTTTCAGATTTAATCTTTAGTTTATTTATTTATTGGAATCTTAAAAATAAGTTTCCAGAAAATCTGTGTTCTCTTAAGAGGCCTGAACTCAGCCGATATGTAATTCTAGAAATCGAGTGCTAAAATAATTTATTCACCATTAGACATTTAATGATGTAAATAATGAAAATACATTTAAACAGAATAACTTTTTTCTTACATGTGGAAAATATAAATACACAGACATTAAAAAAACAAGTGTTTAGGTATAATTTAAGGTGCAGTACATTTTTTCTGCAAGATAAACCAGTGGAAGGTAGTAAAATTTTTAATGAGTGTCTATAATCTTCGCCTAACCTGTTGTAAACTGGAGATACATTGTTTAATCTGGAGATTTACTCTTCTGTGGTTTTTAAATGAATGACTATGATAGAAAAGACAACGGAGAACAATGGTAATTACTTGAAATATTAAAAATGATGAAGGCCATAATTAGGATGTGATTTTCAGTGTTGGGGTAATAACACTAGGGGCCTGGCTCGCTGTGTAGACATTATCAAAAAGACCACATGGGTGATTAACCCTTACTACACCTACACACTTTCTTCTTTGTCCACACTAAAGTTTTTGTTTGAAATTGCTTCCGGCACAGAAAACACAACCATATGCACTACACATATAAACACATAATACTCCCCTATATTAGTTCAGCCTTACAAACAAGCAAATGGTCTACCTTTACATTACCCTAATAGTTTACATGACCGCTACTTACCAAGTGAAATGGTTCATTTATATCTGGAACACCTGTCAGTGACTCATAGGATGAGGGTACAGGATTTCAACAGCTGTAATAAGGCCACAGATGCCCTCCTGAGATCCATAGGTTTCATGTTAAACATGATAAAAAAAAAATGAAAAAAAAAAGTGAAAAATACTAAAAAAAAAAAAAAATCTAGAAGAAAATTTACCTATTATTTTCATTGCCCCACCAAAAAAGTGCATACAACTACCATAGTGTGGGGAAGACCTGATTGATTCCAAACATACTACCTTGAATGTATGTAGGGAAAATAGAGTGACAGAGAAATTTAGAGAAATCTTACTAGGATGCTAGATACTAAAGGTAGGTGGCAAGTGGGCTAAGGTGCCCATCAGCCATACATAAAGCATTACATCCACTAGTGACACTACTAATGCTACTACTAGCCAAAGTACCAATTTATTACTAGCTGTATCATAACAGGTGGAATATTTAATTCAGATGCCCTCCTGTAATCCATAGGTTTCATGTTAAACATGATGAAAAAGAAATGAAAAAAAAAGAGTGAAAAATAGAAAAAAAAATCTAGAAGATAATTTACCTAGGTTTTTCATTGCCCCACTACAAAAGCGCATACAACTACCATAGTGTGGGGAAGACCTGATTAATTCCAAATATACTACCTTGAATGTATGTAGGTAAAATAGGGTGACCATCAGCCATAGATAAAGCATTACATCCACTAGTGACACTACTACTGCTACTACTAGCCAAAGTACCAATTTATTACGAGCTGTATCATAACAGGTAGAATATTTCAATCAGTTTAAATAGGACTATAGAATGACCAAGGTTAAATCAGTACTATGTATTGCTCACTACTGCACTTTTACAACAATGGGTTATTCCAGGTTTATAGACGCAAATTTTATTGTAATGAATTGAATAATAAGTAAAAATGCTATAATAAGAGGAAATAAAACTTCATTGCAGAGGTGGAGCCACAGCCGTTTAATGACTGACATCATCGGCGGCCAGCCGACCCCATTGACTACAATATGGTCTATCTGGTGTCCACTACAGTGTCCATTGCACTATTTTTTCTGTACAATCATTTTTAAAGTTAAATCCCTGAGGATGTGAACCAGGCCTTATCTAGATTTTCAATATTCTTTAGCGATCAAACTCCTGCATGTTATACAATAAAACGGCAATTGATTAGTTAAAGCTTACCAATGACGCAGGTGACACTAGCTCACAGCCAGCTGAGGGTTGTTTGCTTGGGAAGTCATTGGCTGAACCAGACAATATTGGTGTGACTGGCCAACCATCTATGTTATGGGGGTGTCCCGGCTCTCCTTTCTCCAGTGGCATACAATGGTAGACAAAAGGAGTTCCGAATTCCCAACCCTTTGTTCTGAGTAAACATAAGTTTCTGTGTGGAAGACGCTTCTTACCCTCTCCCTATTGAGAACTCATGCATGCTCCACTCAAGAGTAGCTGTTGGCCAACAGTTGTCTAAGGTGCATTGCCACTTTAGAAGGTGTATTGCTGTATTGCCATCTTCTAAGGCTATGTCCACACAGTATAGAAAAACGAGTGTATTTTCGGCGGTTTTAGGATTCTAAAACCACTGCAAATATGATCGTTCAGCCAGTCCACTGACTTTAGGAGAAAAAATGACCTTTAGTCTACACAAGTCGTTTTTTTTCTGATGGTTTTCTGGTGTTGGTGGTTTTAGGAGCATGTTATAAAAACCGCTGGCGCCTCAAGTCTTTCCGTCTGTTTCCCGTATATTAAAGGGGTTGTCTCACTACATTGATTCATCTTACCTCAGTCCTGTTTTCTTGGTTTCATTTTTAATTCAGGGGCGTGTTTACTGGCTTTCACTAGGCTGCAGTAGAAGCCAGGTCTGTAGCTATAGCAACCAGCGCTCGCAGCCTATCAGGAGAGATTGAACAGGTCTTTTGCTATAGTGACCTGAGGAGCTGATGCAAGAGGGGATATCTAGGAATAGGTTGGACATTGTTAATGGACATATGTTGCAAAGTGAATTGTTTTTTAATCTCTATATACAACAAATGTTTTATTTTTGTTGTGCCAACACAAGGTGAATTAAGTATTACTCCATTCCCATTAATGTCATTGCGTAGCTATGTATGGACATGTTGGGTCTTCCAAAAAAAGAGACTTTCTGCAAATAGATGATGGTCCTGTATAGAAGACAGTCTGCATTCACTAAAAATGTTGTAATTTTTCTAGGTAGCAGAAACTTTTTAATGTGTGTTCCAGGCAACACAGGTGCCCAGACTAGAGGTGACAATGAAATCAGAGATAATCGGTCTAGTCACAGTTCTAATCTTTGTGTTTTCAGCAGAATAATTGGTATGAAAACTTATCAGACCAGCTCAGAAACAATTACCATTGTCAAGACAGTCATCATGTTCATGGTTAGTTGAGCATGATCGCCAGTGGAGGGGGGGGCAATGCAAAAAATAGTGACAATGACCAAAATTGCACGTTAGTTTATGGAGATAGCAGCTGAAAAAACCCTTGCACTGCTTATCTTATGGGAAAGAACAGATTGGAAGAAAAAAATGGAGAAATCGGATGTGTCCAATTTATGTGTTCCCTGACATAGGCCATTGGGCAAGGGTCTGGCAGCCCCTATAGACATGAGACTGTCAACGCTTGCTGTCAAAATTGGAATGTGTATATTGGCAGAGTGACTACATTTCCATACAAAATTAACAGTCTATGTAAACATTCCCCTTCCTATCACTAGATTCTCCAGGTAGTAGACTTATGTACAACTAATTCTCATTAAGTTCACAAATACAAACAGACCTACGCGCCTACACGCAGACAGACAGACGGGTAGAAGGAGATGCACACAGACACACATTGTCTTCCAACTGGCGTCGAAAGGTGACACAAATATTAGAAGTGGTTAATTGTCTCTCCCGTGGTTTAACCCTTTTACGTAAAATACACTACAAACACTCAAGGCAATGTTCTCATTGCTTCATGGCTGGTTGGTGCACGTTAAAGGCTAAGGATCCTTTAGTCCGTTAGTTGAGACATCTTGCAAAAGTGACAGCTGTAGTGTCTCTGGTCACTGGGATCCTATGTGGGAGTAAACATTAAGTCAATTAAAGATGCCATTGATATTAGATCACTGCGTGCCTCACATGGGAAAGCATGCGATCCATGTACGTGTGGAGGTGAATTTCAATGTATATTCATTTTAAATTAGTTTCTAATATATGCTGAATTTCTAAAATTACAGGTACAAGGTCCTTTACCAGGGGTGGTTGTGTGTGGAATTTTTGTGCATTGGCTTTTCAAATACTTACAATGGAAAATAAGTGCTCCGGGACCTAAAGTTAGGTCCCACTTTAATCTGTTTTACAAATGGGTCCCAACTGTAATGACAGCTTTTGCAATCCCTAGTGACATTTCACTATTTTCTTGTGCCATATGTATGTATTTTAACCATGCATAGGAATTTTACCATAGCAAGTAAGGTCTGGTACACATCTGCCCTGGTTTTTCTGTTTCATTATAGGAACAGAAAATGGAAAATAATGACAGTTCCAGATCCGTTTTATGGGCATGTTCCCGATGCATGGGTTTTCTACCGGTTTTTCAGAGGGTTTTCTTTTTTGCAGACCTTCTGAAAAACCGGTAGAAAATGAGCAGATCGGAGTTCTGTGGAAAACCTGTGCTGCAGTCCCCACTTCCGGCCGCCCGTGAGACATTCTACAAGCACATTCTTCCGCCTGGTTTTCGGACGGGATCTGTGCTTGTGAATGTGAAGGGGGAGGGCTTTTCTCCGCTCATCGTGGAGAAAAGCCGTCCCCCTCCTCAGCCGTGTGCACGGCACACAAACTGGACAAGTACTGGTCGGATAAACCGACCGGTATTTGTCCCTTGCTGTGTGAATGCGCCCTATGAGAGCCAAGCAGACCCCATTTACAATAATAGGGTCCGTCAGGTTTCTGTTATTTGAATGAGAGAAATAGAGCTGCAATTTGTACTATTTTTCTATCATTTTTGACTGAATCTACTACAGAAACTCCTAATGAAACTTCCAATGCAGATGTGAACCAAGCCTCAGTCGTAATTGCCAAATTGGTTAGGATCCAGCAGTGGAGATCCAACCAATTTCAACAATGAATTGATCCTGGTCTCCACCTTCTGTGAAGATCTGGTCCTAATTACATAGGGGGACATGTATGAAAACTGTTCAGGTCTAAGAATTTCTTTGTAGCAACCAATAAGAGCTCCCCTTTCATTTTTTCAGAACACTATATGAAATGAAAGGGGAGCTCTAATTGGTTGCTATGGACCTTCATAGGAAGTGCAGACCAGGATCAATTCATTGCTGAAATTGGTTGGATCCCCACTGCTGGATCCTAATCACTTTGGCAATTATGACTGAATAACGGACATTGTACCTGTCTAGGTCTATGACTTTCATTGTATCAACCTAAAATTACAGTTTTCATACATATGACCCATAATTTCTATACTTTGAGGCTTGTATATCTTCGTAATAGATATTAATTTTATTGGAGAAGAACCATACAAGGTCGACAACCTTCTTCAAAAGTACCAGCGTTATCAATGGATATGGGGGGCTCAGCTCAACTGTCAGACCCTCTCTTCCCCCTAGATTTGACCTTAGTGACATCTGATTGACGTATCACCAAATTCTACTATGGTTTGGCTTGAAAATAATTAAGTTAAAATTTGTGTAGCCATTTAGTCCTTAAGAGCAGATCTTGAGGCGCACCATAACAGACATGGAGCACATCCATGAAATTTGTCTACATAGGGTAACTTTATTAGATCTGGATGATCCAGTTAAATAAGTTATATGATTGTAATGAAATGTTATCTGGTTGTGCCTATGCTTGATAAATGAGGGAGAGAGTTTACAGCGTTCTTGACTTCAATGCCAGCAAGAAGGCTGAGCATGATAGAGCAAAGGCCTCTAGCTGTGTTAGTGCTCAGACCTTCTGATGTTGTCTAAATGTAAGAAATATGTGCATACAGGAAGGAAAGGTGTTACACCTGAACCTCGGTGGGGAAGGTGTCAGAGAAAGAGAGAGTACAAAGTGATCTATTTATACCAGAGAGTGCCTTGGGCTCTTGTCTCGAGTCAAATACCACATACAGTAAATATATGTCCCTCTGTTCCTGAGTGTCTTTATCTGCAGCTAAGGTGAAAGTCTTAAACATGGCATATGTGTGAATATGATAGTAAATTTCATGATGTCATTAGAAATATATTTTTAATAGGATTTACCATCTCTTTATATATTATTCCACCTTTTAAGTGGGTGGGTTCATGCACCAACAAAACCGACCAAAATACTTATTGAGGATCTGAAGTGAAGTGAGTGCTATGTTCAGGCTCAGACTGGCCCACATCGGAGCAGGGGAAATCCATGGTGGGCCTCTGTGTATTAACAGGGTCCTTTAACATGTAAGTCATAACAGAATACTTGCCAAACTTTTCTCAGATCCCGGGAGATTTAAGCCCTGCCCTGGGAATGCCCTCGATCTACCTGATAATGGCCATTTTTGGGGTGGGTTTGCATAAGCCCCGTCTGGTTTGCAGGAGTCTCTGGAAGAAACGGGAAAGTTGTTAAGTTAGTCCCTTATTTCAATACATATTCTTCACTAAATTTTACAATTTGTAATATAGTGACTGCAAAGGGAGAGCAGGGGGCTCCACAGCTAAATCCAAAATGAATCTCTTGGTGCTTTGTTCCATTGTCCTCACCATCTCTAATTCAACCATTTATTGGCTGTGTATGTTATAAAGCCCTCTTGGTGCTACTCCTTTCGGGGAGAAAAAGGAGGTGAATGGCTACTACCTGCTGAATGGCTATCTTCTTCACCATCACCAATTCCTTTGGTAGTTGCAATGGGCCTCTGCTATTCACCATCTATAGGATGACAATGTAGTTTTAAAGTCTCCTCTTAATGGCAAATGGCTTTGCCAAATGGCTACCATCTCCATTATCATCAATTCCTATGGTAATGGCCATGGGACTTTTCCTTCACCAGCACAGGTGCTTGATTTCTTTTGCCCTCATGATCTCTGAAATAACACTTTAGGAGCCCTGTATTGTTAAAAAGCCCTTTTGGTTCTGCTCATTTTAGGAAGAAGAGGGTGCAAAATGGATCTCCACCATCACCAATTCATATGACAATGGCATGACTATGCACGACTATGGTCGATACACCACTAGTGCCCATAACGTGTCATAACGTAAACTACTACGAATCTGTTTATTACTTTTACTATGGGCTCTATCACGACTTTTAAAACTGCTGTTGAAAAAAAACTCACATCACTAATGTGAGCTGTTCCTGTGAATACTGTATCAAGGAAACCGTGTAATGTGTTCATCAGCTCTTCTCCTGGTACGGTCCGCCATGCTTCCCCTTTAACCTATTTCTATAAAACAGCCAGAGGCAATTCCCTTTGTTGATGACGCATTGATAATCCCATAATTACAGCTACTATTAATGATTGTGTAGATTTGGATACTCATTCTTACATAAAGTTTCTTTGTAGCAGGTAAAGTTACATTATAGTTTTCTTGACTGTACGGTAGCAAAGAAAATCAGTGATAAAGTTCTGGTCAAAGGACAATTTACATCACATGTATTTACATTCTGCCTTATTTTCTATGCATAATAATCCAAATTTAGGGAGGTTCAAGTTTTATGTGCATGAGTTTAGTTACTATATAACAAGAGGTTATGCAACTACCTAGTATACTGTGTACAGCAATTGCTCATAGTTTCAAGCATTTACAGTCAATGAATAGAAACATTCACTGTTTACAACTGAGTGGATGAAAAGCATTCTGACCATGTCCAGCTCACACAGCTGCAGGACTCTAATATACTACAATGAGTCCTGCACCTGTTTAACCAGTATAGTCTCAGGACAGGTGTGCTAACTTTGAACGTAAACAACATTTCCATTCACTGACTGAAAAGCAAAACAAAAGACTGAATAATTTTTATATATATTTATATTTATTTTTTATATATAATATATATAATATATAAATATTTTATATATATATATAAAAATATATATATTATATATCCAAATATACTAACATACTAAGACTAAAATATTAAAATATTTTTTAAATTTTTATTATATATATTTTATATAAAATAAATATATAAAAAAAGAAAAAAGGGCAGACATCCAATACTATAAAAAGGGGCGGGGGTGCAAGCAAAGACAAGCCCGGCCAAAAAAGCCCACAATCAATAAAAAAAATAAAAAAAATCGCGCACTACTGGAGTAGTAAAAAAATGTGTATTTAATCCCACATGATAAAAACCGACGTTTCGGCCCTCTACAGAGTCTGTAGAGGGCGAAAGTCGGTTTTATCATGTGGGATTAAATATCACATTTTTTTCCCACTAGCCATGTGAGTGCTGCGATTTTTCTTTTTTTTCTATTTTTTTTAAAAATTAAAAAAATGTTTTTTGAAAGTTGCATAACTTTCATTGGGCCCCAAAATTAAGACCCCTTTTTTTTCCCCCCGTGTTTACATTTTTACAATCTATTTTTTTCTGATCTAAGCTCAAAAGATGGTTTTAAAGGGGGCTTTGAAGTTTAAGGCTGAAAAAAAACCCTTGGGCTGGGAAAAACATGATTCTTTTTTGGGTTTTAAAAGTGACAGTTTAAAAAAGAAGAGGGGATGTTTTAAAACAATTTTTAATGCCCGGACGTCCAGATGACACTAGAGCCAGAAGGGGGACGGGGACCGACTATTGGGTCTTTCCTTCCCTTCTTAATCCCTTTTTTAATCCCCCTGAGAGACCCAACAAATTTTAAAAACCTGGGACAAAAACATAAATTGTACAATTTTGCCCTCCCTTTCAAAACTATTTTGAAACATTTTTGGTTGTTGAATAAGCGGCCCCAAGGGTTTGGGAAAATGAGGGGCCCCTTGGGGGTTAGTCGGGGGTTACCCTATTATGTCACTATAAGGTTTGGGTCCCTTCCTCTGTATCCCAATATTTTGAGAAGTGGACCCCAACATTACTTGCTTTAAAAGGAAAGGGATACTTCACTACATTTAAGTGAAATCTGAGCAAAGGGAACTTAAGACTATATTTTCCAGAATTCTTCATGCTTGAAAAAATAGGTTTCTTGTACCCACTATAAAAAGGGGGGGGTTTACTCTTTTTAAAAAAAGGTTTTTTTTTAAAATGCTCCCCCTCTTCTTTTAAATTTAAATTTTGGGGTTTAAAAAACCATCCCTTTTTGAAAGTTTTAAAATGGGCAGGGTTCCAAAAATATACAGTTTTGTGGGCATAGGGGTTTTTCCTATCTAGAATTTTAAGATCGCTAAAAATTTAAAACCATTCTTTAATTTGAGGTCATGGGTTTTGGTTTCTGAGCCCCCACCTTTTTTATTTATTTATTTTGTTTGGTAAACCATTCTAGTACATTTTAAAGTGTTAAAGGGGTTGTCTCACTACTTGTTTCACCTTACCTCAGTCCTGTCTTTTGGGTTTTTCATTTTGGGAATTCCCGGCTTTTTAACTGGCTTCCCTAAAGGGGCCCGTTTGAAACCAGGTCTGTTGCTATAGTAACCATGCTGACAGCCTATCATGAGAGATTTTTAAAAAGGGCTGTACCCCAAGTGACCCGAGGAGGGTGTTTTCAAACCCATTTCAAGAGGGGATATCTGGGAAAAAGGTAGGGGCAACTGTTAAAGGACTATATTGCCAAAATGACTTGTTTTTGCCAAAATTTTTTAACAAAAAAAAACCCAAAACCCTTTCGGAGACAACCCCTTTAAGACAAATACAGTAGGTTTTTAATGCCCTTTTTTGGATCAAGTTTCGTTTGGGGGCAACTTAACACAAACACTAAAGTGACCATATGCTTTTAAAAATCCCTTGACAGGGGCCGTCAATTTGGTTGGGAAACTACTAAAAACCAATAAATGGGGAATACATTTGGGGCCACATGAAAGGGAAAAAAAAACCCGTTTAGGGCTAAAACTCCCCTTTTTTGGGCCCATAAGTTAAATTTTGGGCAAAAAATTTTGTTTTAAAACCAAAACAGTTTTTTAACATGTGGCCCTTGAAAATCAAAGCTGCCCAAAAATTTAAAGAAATAAGGAACCAGCAACAACCTTTACACACAAGGGGGCCCCTTTGGGGCAAAGGCAAGTCCCGACAAAATTTTGTTGGGATATGTAGATTATTAATTATCCCAAAGATAATGTTCGTAGGGGGCCCCCTTGACCCAAAAACAGGTGCAAGGGCCAAAATTTGGTGGGAATCAACCCGATGAATTTATATCTAAAGGGTTTAAAATTTTTGGGGGCCCTCGCAACCGTGACCCTATAATATGTGTTGGAGAAGAGAAGCATTGATGCTGTTGGATTTCTGATACTTTTCTGTATTGGGAGATGAAACGCTTCTAGCATTTGCCTATTTGCTTTACCTTCCGTTCAAGCTGATATTGTCATGTAATTTGCATGGAAACTTTAGATTGGTGTTAGATTGTTGGTAAATCCCACAAAAATTGGTTTGATCTTTCAATAAATACCACTTGTCTGCATGCAGTTTTGTTTCTATGTGCTTTGGTCGTGGATTTTGGAGTCAATGTGGTTGGCTATAATAAGTGGACACATTCTGATAACATACTACAAGGTGTGAATTCAACTGGAGTGTCAATCTCACCTGTACACATTATTATAAACTTTGTAATATGTAATTACATTGATAAGTTTTAGGTTTTATGGATATTTTCATTCTGCTTGTAAGATCACTTGGATGAGTGTGTGTTATACTGCTGAGTACAGGTCTATAAGGTCTCATTGGGTTTTGTTGTTTTGAAGTGGATGGTGATAAATAAGGGTAAGTTAGATACTTGGCCTAGCAATAGCTTTTACAGCAAATCACAGGAAACTATACCTATGGAAGACAGGTTTTTAAGTTACAGCATTGATTGGACTATAGATGACCACTTTATGGAATGTTTGCACTGAGGTAGGTGCACATGGTTTGTATATATGTTGTATACAATGTTTGTATATGTTGTTCATATAATATATCTACAAACAATGTGCACTCACTTTATTGCATGAGGTGCAAACTTTCCGTAAAATGGTCAACTATAGTCCAATCAGTGCTGTAACTTAGAAACCTGTCTTCTATAGGAATAGTTTGAGGTTCCTGAAGCTATAGCTAGGCCAACTACCTAACTCCCGCTGCACCTAATGTCCTATCTTCTGGTGCCACCATTAATGATGTGTCAGGGACTGCCTATGGGCAGTTTTGTTTGTCATGATTTCACTTCAATGGTAGTACGTTCCTGTATATCGCTTTCTTTATGCACCAGAATAAGTATAATCTTTAGTTAGTTGTATAATTTTGTGTTAAGATAAGTTTCCCTCCAGTGCAATTTTGTGAAAGAGATGTTTTTCTTCTTAATCCATTCCAACTAAACACAAAGTAGCACCCAACGCAAAACTCATGCCCTATTCAAAGGGCTGGTATGACGCAGTAATTCTCTCTTTGGTGCTATTTTAATTCATGTCTCATACACTACCCACTCAATTCCTGCACTAAGCGTAAGTATGCCCACACATCTTCAACAGCTGTTGCCTAAAATTTGTTTGGCCAACTGCTATTTCTCTTGATTACCCCATATACATGCATGCTTGGTCCGGCTGAGCATGCATGTATTTGCATTGTGGAGACAAGAGAAAACCATAGCCACCCCTGGCAGCAGCTTATCACTAGGGAAAACAAAAGATCAGGTGCTGAAATACAACATGCCCATTCTTTCTTTTGCCCAACATTGTCTCCTCATCAGGAGGAGAGTTGGGAAGGCAGGGTTTCACTTGTTCCAGAAGTTTTACTTTAAGAATGTCTTAAAGGTGTAAATGGTTAATTTCAGTTGAATGCAAAAGATATTTTTAATTTACTATGTAAGGTGCCTAAAAGATAATGTAACGGAGCTACCAAGATAACAGATGATTATACCGTATACTGGAAGAATGAGATTCTCCTCACTATTACATATATTACACTACTTCTGATTACCATGACAGCCAGGTCCCAGCACAACTCCTCTCTGACACACATGATGTCAAATATATTGGTCAGAGGTGGTGTCATCTGTATGTTACGATCTTTATAAAATGTTTCTGAAATTTGACAGAAAATGTCACGTGACACAAAATTCCGAAAATATAAACATTTGCGAGGCGGGTGTAGCTCGTCCTAGGGGCTGAGAGGTTGTCTACGTTTTCTGTTGGTGCTAAATTACAAAGTACGGTGAGAAGGTAGAACATTAAGTCCTGGCTTTTCTTAGGGTTTCTGGTATTAAGGTAAAAAATAACCTATGGGCCACTAAATATAACACACAACCCATAAATATCAAAGTTTGGCGTGTTACATAAGACACTTTGTGGTATATATATATATATATATATATATTTATATATATATATATTATAATATATAATATATAATATATATTATAATATGCATACATATAAATAAATCTATATATATATATATATAACTATATGAGTAATGCATATCTCATATCAATACCAAGCAGTTTACCTACTTTATATCTATAAACAGTCTACCATCTTTGTTTATTCTGTATGCAATATGTTTTGTATATTCATACCTTGAATACTGTATACCATTATATATATATATATATATAAGTATATATATATATATATATATTATATATATTATATTAATTATTATATCACAAAGTGTCTTATGTAACACACCAAACATATATATTTCCGCATGCCCTTAGGCGAAATATTTCCGTTTGGATACACAGAGAGAACCATTTCTTTATCAAGCAATGGTTTTAATTTGTAACATTTTTTAGCATCCTCTAAGCTGCAAGATATGCAATAAAGTCTACTCTACCAATGTGTAAATTGCAGAGATATTAGTTTAGTACAGCTCATAATACCTTTATGTAGTGTCATCTATATACATAATAAACATAATAGGGGAACAAATTTATATTTTTTAAAAGAAAGGGTAATGAAAAATATTTTAACACGTAAGTTTCTCCTACTAGTTCAAAAATAGATAAATAAATGTGTATATATGAGCACATAGATTTAATTAGATGGTTATAGATAGATGAAACGATAAAAATAAGTGATAGATGGTACAGATAGTTAGAAACATGTAGCTGTAGATAGATACGAAAGAGTGATAGCTAATAGAATGAATACATAGAGATTATATTTATTATACATTATATGCAAATTCCTCCTGTTGGTATAAGCACTATGCCTATTCGTATATATACTATTACTTAGATAGATATTTAATATATGCAATTTCCTTTTGTTGGTATACTATAAGTAATAGTATATATACTAATAGTAATAGTGCTTATACCAAGAAGAGGAATTTGTATATATTAAATATCTATCTATCTATTGTATTATTGTTTATACTAATACAGGAGATTTGTATATATCAAATATCTATCTGTCTATTGTATTATTGTTTATACTAATACAGGGAATTTGTATATATTAAATATAGTCACTTTTTATTTATGTTTTTAATAATGTAAATAAAGTTACATAAACAAACAATACTAATGTTACACTTATTTTTATGTAACTTTTAATTTTTTTTTGTTTGTTTTAATTTATTTTAAAGCAACATTTGTAATATCTTAGATGATGGGCATAATTATTAATACCCTCACCAAAATGAATGGTAATTCCTGTGAGCTGTGGGCCAATAATGCACTTCCTATATGAAAGGATTTTTGTTGACACAAGAAACTGACCAGAGTTAGTACACAGGTCCCAGAGCAAGCACAAGGGAACCCACACTTTCCCATTCACCAATGAAACCCAAAGGCACAGTGTCATTTGCTTTACAGCCATGTTTCACCGAGAGTAAAGCATTTTGAGAACCTAATGCAGGAAGTCCGAGGAAGTAGACCAGCGATGGCTTGACATTTCATCATGGTTCTGTCTGATATGAATTTCATGTCATAAACGGCTTGTGTTATCCAATGCCAGTAAAAACACTGGAGCCTTCCCTACTGGCTTGTGAGGCCTTTTATTTCTCTTTCGTCCCTATATGTTTATTTGTGAATAATATTGTTTTTAAAAAAAGTGAAAATCTGACCTCAGGTTTGTGAAAAGAATCTATCTCCGTTCACATGAAAAGTTTGTGTTTCAGAATGTGCCGCGAAGGTGTCATTTGATTGAGAAGTGTTGGCTTGTGTGTTTGCTTTTAGTACCCTTGCTCCTGGGATTAACTGTTTATAAGAGACGTGGTGTGCCATCAATAGCCAGATTTTAACGTTGTACTTTGAGCCTGACAGCATTTCCTCCTGCTTCTCACACATACACCAAGGGAGGCAAATATTATTTTTCATTAGATCTTATTTCTTGCTCCTTTTTTTCTCCCCCTTTTTGGTGTTGGCTTTAAAATTAACGCCTGTGCATCAAATTGGTCCTTTAGAAGTTCTTGGGAAATATATTGTTTTGCAATGAGACTAAAATTTTGAAAATATATTTCTTTATTTTTATTTTTAATAGAGTAGATGTTTAAATAGTCAATTTTTTATATTTTTTAAACAACAATATTTAGAATTTTTATAAAAATGTTGGTATTCAGCTTTAAATATAAAATAAAAAAATAAATGGTGGATTTTACAAATAGGTTGTAGCAAACTGGAAATAAGTGCTGAAGATGTAATCCTAAAGAGGACAGCAAGTCTGTTGCAGAAATTTCTAGTATATATCGGTTCCATTTATCTAAATGAGGTTGTTTTGGCGGCAAACACATGGATTTCTGCAACTCCATTCAGATTAATAGAACAGTCAGATATATTTCTCCAAGAAATAGCATTATTGTAACATTATTCCTTATGGGTGATTACATGTGTGTTTTTTTTATTTTTAAGCGCTGCATTTACAGAGTTTTTGTTGGTATATTTTTTTCATTTTTTGGGGGGCAAAAAACAATGTGGTTCATTTCTTAACTTGTTGTTAACCTATGGTAATACAATGTATGACCACAGATGCTATATTTATTTGTAGCTTTTTATTTCAATGATTTTTTTGTTTTCTCAAAATACAGCTTGATCTAGAGGTACCATTTTTTTCACGCTTTATTCCATAGACTACAGGGAAAAAAAGCCTGAAAAGATACATGTCTAAATAAAAAAAAAACCTGCACCTCTCATCATATTTGGTCTAAATGAATTAAAATTATAACGTCTTGAAAGTTAATTTGTTTTGCTCGCCTCCTGTGAAAACATGAAAAAAAAAATCTACATCCTATTCATGATGTTTCTACCTCTTATTTCTTTACCCAGATCCAGAGACCACATGACAAGAAAATTGGAAATCGACCCATATCGTATTACTGTATTCTTAATATATATTAATATATCCCATAGTCTTCCAGAAGGTCTTAGGAAAATTAGATGGGCCCTACCACCTAACAGGAAACTGAAGCAGCAGCATAAGAAGCAATAATTAAAGATTTAACTAATATCACCATATATCACAGAACCCACATAGTAGTGCTAGATAGCAGAAAGCCACCAACTCTTTATTCTCTACTAAAAGGTACAATGTTATCTGTGTGGGCCCTCTTAACCTATGGGCAACTGCTATGGCAATAGTTACACATAGTCCCAAGTTCTTTATGGTTAATAGTTTGGTAGATGTTCCACTATTTGACTGCTATTACAGATTTTATAATTGATTTGTTATACAAGTCAGGTAATATTAGATCAGTATATAAGCTTTGCACATCTATGGTTGATGATCAGAATCCCAGTTGGCTTTGGTGAGGATCACCTAGGATGAACGTTGATGAATTTCTGCTTCAATTGTGACAGTATCTGGTAATTTAAGCGTATGCATTAGAAGGCTTTTGGAATTTTTCTGAATTTTTTTGAATAAAATGTTTCAAATATATTTTGAAAAAATGTTTCTGAAAAAATAAAGGTCAATAAAGAGCAAAACAGATCTTAATAATTTGGTAGCATAAACAGCTCTGCTCCATCTGTTGACCGTGTATAAAACAGTAAATCCTAAGCTTGCTATAGAAATTCAGAATTTTGGAAGCTCTGTTCACGGTCAATGGAAAGAAAAATACACACATGCAAAGTTTACGTAACTGAATTAAGACTAAAAGATTTTTTTCAAGACACCGCGCAAATACCATCCTTCCTGAAATAAAATCAACATAAGAAAGAGAAAAAAAATGTTTTCGACAAGGGAACAACTTGGCTTTTAAAATAAGATCTGTGTCCGGAGGTGAAATTCACGTGCCTTTAAGACCAGTGATCCATCTCCCGTCATCTATAAGCAATGGGATTTTAGCCGTACACAGTGACACATTGTTACAGGGCCAATGGACCATTAAATGCAGTTTGCAATAAAGTTGGTTAAAGATTGTGGTCGAATTAAGAATTGTGTCTTCCGAATTCCCATGTCATTTACAACCCAAACCTACAACCCATTTTTTTTATGGTAAATTCCTCCGGACGGGCTACATGGCCTGATGACCAGAGGGATTAGAGGAATCGTGTGAGCTATTAAATGTAACGTTCTATTCTAGGAAGGATTTGCCTGTTTTTATCTGCTAATAAGATTATGGAGGTGACACAAGTGTCTTGATGAAATCTGATTGACAGCCTGCTGTACTTGTATCAGAGACTGTGACACTAAACCTCGAAGCCTATTGTCCTGCAGAGAGAGCTAGCGGAAACATACCGTCCTAATCCCTTTATTGATGTCAAGCATGGAGAAGAAAGGCTCCTGGGATGGCACCTACTGGCGTTGTCCCTGCTGTCTTGGTCCTTCTGATCTGGACTAAGTCACTCAGCATGCTCCTATGTGCGTCTGTTGCCTATAGCACCAGAGATGCAGAAGTGAAAATTCGTGCTATATCCCATACGGTAGAAATTATGTAAATAGATCAACATACATAGGAATCAGAGCTGAGTTTTTTGTCCTTGTATCAGAATGTGCTATCTCTGCTTTTATGTAGAACTGCAGGAAAATCTAAAGGACAACTCAAATCTACTATAGCTATACATTCCCCTTCTTGGGAATTCAATGTTCTGTTGTGCAAAGATTAAGAAGTGTCTATTTCCATAAACAGATTATCATATTTAATGGAAATTTATATGAGTTGCACATATTTTAGCTTGTGCTTTTATAAGTTGCTAGAGCAAGGGGCAAAATGGAGGTGTAATTTAAAGCTCTGGGGCCCCAATGCAAAAGTTGCCAAAAGACCACTCGCTTACCATATGCCATCTGTAATACCGGTGTTTTCTTATGTGTTATAGTGATATTTTGGCTCCCTTAAACACCAGGGCTCATTGACAACTGCACCTCTCATGGATAGACTCCTAGGGCAAATGCTACAGGAGCTCCATCATGTACAAGCCACCACCTTCTTACCTCCTCAGCATGTACATTATTTGGTCACAATGTGGTAGTATTATTGTTCCTTCCAAAAAAAAGCACTCCACAGGGGCCTCCTGAACTGTCCCTAGGTAATCGGATGGGTAATTAAAGGAATATTTTCAGCACATTGATTAGCTTTAGACATGTAGATAAAGATTAAGAAAGATTATTGCTGTTTTGATTTTGCTTCCTTTCAGAGTAAGAGCAGATCTTATCTTCTGCTTGTGTACACAAGTTTTCCTAAGTTACTGACTATCTCCGTTTGCTCTAGAAGCCCTGGCCCATGATGGTGACATCATTCCCTGCTGTGTCTTATCAGCAGAACAGGAGCCTGTTTATGTTTCTTACTGACAAACTTTAAAGGGGTTGTCTCACTACATTGATTCGTCCTGTTTTCTTGGTTTCACTTTGAATTCAGGGGCGGGTTTACTGGCTTCCACTAGGCTGCTGTAGAAGCCAGGTCTGTAGCTATAGCAACCAGAGCTGACAGCCTATCAGGAGAGATCCAACAGGTCTGTAGATATAGCGACCTGAGCAGCTGATGCAGCCCATACAAGAGGAGATATCTAGGAATAGATAGGACACTGTTAATGGGCATATATTGCAAAGTGACTTGTTTTTGCAAGATCTTTAACATAAAAAGCAATCCTTGTAGCGAGACAACCCCTTTAACCCTTTAGTGCTCTGTAGTCTTGTGTCCTGCTGTTAGCACCCCACCAAGTTCCTCTAATAGGCTTAGCTATGAATAGCACAGCTGAAATGTCAGTCACTGCTGTATAACCACCCATAGCCAGAAAAGGAAGTGGGAGCCTAAAGCTGGCTGTGAAGAGAAGGCTTTGTGAAATGATGTTGGACAACCCCTTTAATGATGTTTTGCAACAGGTTCTGTTCATATAGTCATGTTTTTGGTGTCCATGATACTGGGTTGACAAGTCATTTTAAGATATCTTATTAGATTGAGAATTTTAGGTGTATAGTGTCTAATTTGAAAACCTTTTCCATATTTAAGAACAGACAGGAAAACCACTTGGACAACTTAACTAAAGTAGTTTATATATTTGTAACCAGGGTCAGGGATGGGAAAAGACTCTTTGGTTCTCAAAGCAGTAGATTCAGAAGGTGCTACAGCAGCCATTAAAGGGATTTTATCATTACAAAGATCATGTCTCAGATTATGGGGACAGTAAAAATAAGCACTTTTGTAATTGGGTTGCATTACCTCTGTCACTTGGTTTAGCAGATATGAGCATCTCTGTAAATCTGTCTTCTATCTCTACTGTTGCTGGTCAGAACGCCCCCTGGTCGATTCTCGCACCCTAGACACGCCCCCTGCACTGTGATTGGCTGGCTGAAATTTCAGTCAGCCTGTTGGGATACGCCCCTAGACAGGAAACGCCCCGGCCATGCCCCCTGCGCTGTGATTGGCTCCCTGCACACTCTGTGTTTACTCCCCTCTGAGACACACCTGCTGACAGGAGAGACACGCCCCTGGATTTCAAACTCAATCTGAGAAAATTAGCTGAACAGCACGAGCAGCTGAAACGATAAAACTCCTTTAAGTCTATTGCAATAGTAATTATTTAGCTGTCCTCTGGATTGCCTCCCAACATGGGCACATATTCCTTCCTACTGCTTGTCCTTGCCCTGACCTTGGGTCTGTGAATTAAGAATCCAGAAAATCTGTCACTAAGGGGTTACATGTTTTTGTATATAGTTATAAATTGTGCTTATTTTGTATTTGGAGTAGGATTAGAATTTCATCTGTTTCCTCTTTTTTGGTATTATCATCAGGCTTTGTACCTGTCCCTTTCGGCCGGGTTGGGTGGGGACTATATGATGTTGTCGCAGCCAGTAAAATGTGTAATGGGGTAGAGTTAATAGTGATTTCTGGTGGAATTAGGTCGGTTGTGTGAATGCAGTTTGGATTATACGGCTTCTTTTTTGCTTCGGGCATGTAGTACTAGTTGCGGTAGATTATTAGTAAAAATTGTAATATACTGTGCCAGAAGTTCACATTATTTTGTAATTTCCCTACGATTGGTATATATTGTTGTTAATACATTATTAATCTTCAACTCAGTACTAATGATAGTAAATTATATGTAGCTGCTGTTACAAACTATAGTAGAGGACACTGCTTAATTAACAACTGCTCAAAGCTGTGTTTTCCAATTAGGGTTTGCTTTTATTAAGGGCTGCCAGTTTTACAGTAGGGATTGCAGAATAATAGGGTAAGGAAAGCAGTCAACAAATACCGACCTAGATTAAAAGGGTTTTCTCACCACATTGATGAGCTTTAAATATGTAAGCAAAGGTAATTAAAGACTATTACAGAATACATTGCTGTTCTGATTTTGCTTTGTTAAGGAGATAAAATCTCCTTTATCTCCTGCTTGTTTACACAAGCTTTCCAAGGTTACATGCAATCTCTTTCTGTTCTCATTGCTCCAGCAGCCCTGTCCAACCATGATGACATCACTCCCTTCTGTGTCTTATCAGTAAGGCTATGTCTACACAGCACCGGTTTTTGGTTGGATTTTGGGTATTTTGTAACCAGTGTCCAATAGACAGTAAGAAAAAAATCTGTGCTGTAGTCTAAACAGCATGGATTTTTTTTCCGGTAGTTTTAAAATCCACTGGATTCTGGCGGATTTTCAAACCTGCTGGATTTTCCGCAGGATTGCTGTCAAATTCCCATACATTCAATGTATGGGGCTGATGGCAAATCCAAAAATAGACCGTGGTTTTTAACACAAATCTGCGCCAAAAACACGGTACGGCGATGTTAAAATGTCGTCGGATTTTGGATGGCATTGTAACATTGCCGTGTAGACATAACCTAAAACAGAAATTTCTTTAACTATGTTACTGACAAACTTGAACCCTTTAAAGCTCTGTAGCCATGTGCACTACAGTTTACAAACCTCCAACACTCATATCACTGTAACAGGATCAGCTGGCAATAGCAGAGCTGATATGCCAATTACTGCTATAGAACCACCCACAGCTTGACAGGAAGTGTGAGTCTGAAGCTGACTGTTGCTCTGTGAAACAGTATGGTGAGAAAACCCCTTTACGCTTCTTCAAAATCAGAATAGAAGTTGTGGCAATTTCTTTGCAATAGATCCCTTACAATAATAACATTAGTAACTACAAGCTCATAGTGAAATTCCACAAAATAGAGAATGGTGATAATGCATACATATGGCGGAAAAAATTATAAATACCCCTGTGCAGGCCCGGACTGGCCCAGCAAACCCCCAATGGGCCTCTGAGCATGGAACAACTGGAGCTGACTTTCCACTGCATAGGCATCTTTTAGAGAGGCAGAAGAGTAGAGAAAGATAAAAAGAAAGAGACAGAATGGCAAGAGTCATGTGTGGTATATGCAGTCATGTACAGTGGCCTTATAATGGGCCTCGAGCATCAGTTTCACTCATATGCCACTAGAATCAACTCCACTGGTGGGCTGCCGGCATCAACTCCACTTGTAGGCCTCCATAATAAACTCCACTGGGGGTCCTTAGGCATCGCAGTCCAACACTGCCTCTGTGCCCCAGTCATTGCCTTACAAATCCCTATCGGTTAGATCTATCAAGCTTCTGTGAAGGTCAGTGAATAATATGACCAGGAGTCATTTTATAGAAAAGGGTCTTGTTTAACAAGCAAAACAAAGAACCTTTGCTTTTCATTTCAACATATTTGTAACCCCTTATTATAACTTCTTACCAACATATTATACCAACATACAGTAGCCAATTACTTTAAAGGGATTGTCTCACCATACGGCTTCAGAGCCACTGCCAGCTTTAGAAACACACTTCCTGGTCAGGCTGTGGGCGGCTCTACGGCAGTGATTGGCATACCAGCCTTGCTATAAGAATGGAGATAGGACTGAGCAGGGAGTGACTCATCATACTGATTCCAGGTCATTTGTACTTTTCATGGCTCCTTTTTCAGGTTCTTTTTTTAACTCTTTGGTGCACCTGAATGAGTAACAGTTCTCCAAGATTGTCCTATTATAGTCATTGTAGCAGATGTAGTCTGTGTCTGATACTTATTTATGTTTAACTATAGGAGATGTATACTGTACATATAGTAGTGTAGGTCCAGAAAAGAGTTGAACATTTTAAAATGCAATAAAACCTTGACTTTTTCCCCGTGTCCCATTTCAGTGGAGCGTGACCATGATTTGGAGGCTACCTCTTTCTCCATAATGGGAACAGTACCCCATTGTTCCTGGGTTCTATGGGGTCCCGACAATGAGACCAATAATAATTGCAGTTCATAGCATGTCCATTTAGCTTTAAATATCTCAGGACATTACCCGATAACTTAAAGACCTCAACCACTGGGGGATTTTCTGTTTCCAACGAAAAAAAATCTTTGGCTTGATACCATTCCATGTTGAAGGGGTTCATTTCTTTGGGCAATCGCTACTTATTGGAAAAGTCCATTGCCATAATTCAGCTTACAAATTTTCATTCTGCTGGGGTCCCCAGCAATCAACTTGATTTTGTGGAGAGTCTGATAAGTGCAGCACCACCACAGGAGAAATGATGCTTTATAGGGGTTGTCTTACCATAATGCTTCAGAGCCACTCCCAGCTTTAGAAACACACTTCCTAGTCAGGCTGTGGGCGGCTCTACGGCAATTATTGGTATACCAGCCTTGCTATAAGAATGGAGATAAGACTGAGCAGGGAGTAACTCATCATGGTCAGACAGCAGCTTAGAGCAATGAGAGATGAGAGAGAGCAGAGAGAGGTGCTTGGTAACCAAGAGAAACTTGTGTACACTAGCAGTAGATAAAATCTCCTTTATCTCCTGATCAAAACAAAATCAAAACAGCAGTGTATTTGGTTATAGTCTTCAGTTACTGTTCCCTATATATTAAAAGCGAATATTTGTTGTAAGAAGAACACTTTAATGACCCCAAATAATGCTGCAATTTAGAATCCAAATAATATAACAATTCAATTACAAAATAATACCGGCATACACATTTTATTTCTGGGGTTTTCATCCACATGAAATGGGGGCCCTAGCAATTGAAAGCTTTGCCAACCCCTCAATCTGGTGTTGAATATGGCTAAGTGTTGCCACCTAGGTTTCCAAAATTCCTGAATGGTAAAACTGCCTAGTTATTGAGTATTCAGGGTATGTATCGCTGCACAATTGCGTGGAAACTGCAGGAAAGTGACAATCTTTGTGTAAGATGTAATGGGGACCATGTTGACTATTACCCAGCTTTACCGAGAACACAAAAGAGCGGCAATGACCTTAAATCATATTATAATCTCATATATGTGTACGGCAATGTATTTCTCCTGGAGACGGCTATTCCATGTTCCCCACCTAGATATTCTTCTCCTCTGTGGTAACCTGCATTCGCTGTTTTTTTTGCCTGAGGAGCTTTATTTACTGGAGGAAACGATTTGGGAGTATGTTAAGAACAAACACACACTAAAGAAAATCTCATTATATATACAAGTGCGTGAAATATCTGTTTATTGGTACTCCTCCAGGAGAAGAGCAAATATACTATAGATACGTTAACCATTTCACTTATAGTATCCAGACTCTGTTGTGCTAATGAGGCCTTCACTTTCCCATGACTCCGGTGTCTCTCAGAAAAACCGGAGATTCTGTTTCTCAGCATAAACGTGAGGTTATGGTAAATATTATCCTCATCTGCTTTTAAAACGAAAAATGAAAGGCAGACAGGGCTTAAATAAAATCAGCAGCCAGGGGAACAGGGAGCTCAAGTGGATTAGACCCAGAGGTCACGTTCCAGCATTGATTCTTCTGCCCAAGACATGATGTTGAAGGGATAAATTGGGGCCACTGGCCCTTGTCAGCTGCTCGGATCAGGTGGGTGTGTGTCATCTTTTACCCTTTTCTTAGACAACTTGATTAAGACTGCATATGTAAAAGAAACACATGCTTCTCCTGTGCCAATACGACTTGTGTTAAAGAGCCTTTAAAAAGATTGAATTGACTTTTTCTAAATCTTTTTTTAGCTCTGTTTATTTTCTGAGTAGGTTCGGGGATTACCCCTTTGGGCCAGTCCGAATCTGGTCATATTGGAACAGGGGAAACCCCCAGTGAGCCTCTGGGCATAGTGGTCTCTGATAATAGCTTGCCTTGGGGTGCTTTTCAGGGAGAAAGGCAGAGAAAGAGAAACGGAAAGGAAGAGTCATGTGCAGTAGCTGTAGTGTGGACCTAAAAATTACCTCCATTGGTGGGGCCCAAGGATCAGCTCCACTGGTGGGATCCAAGAATCAACTTCACTGATGGGCCCCAAGAATCAACTTCACTGATGGGCCCCAAGAATTAACTCCACTGGTGAACCCCAAGAATTAATTACACTGGTGGGTCCAAAGAATCAACTCCACTGGTGGATCCCAGGAATCAACTCTACTGGTCAGTTCCAATAACCAACTCTACTGGTGGGCCCCAAGAATCACCTCTACCGGTGGGCACCAGCCACTCCAGTCTGACACAATGAGACCCTGGACATATTGGGCCACTGTTAATAGCAGGCCTCGGGCTGCTTTTCAAAGTGAAAGACAGAGAAATAGAAGCAGAAAGGAAGAGTCATATACAGTAGCTGTAGGGTGGCAGCAAGAATCAACTCCACTGGCTGTTCAGAGTCACTCATTTCTGACACTAAAGGGGACATGTATGAAGATCGGCACGTCAAAGCGCCTGTTTTTTACCATGAAAACTGCGCCTGATGTATGTCGGTGCCAAAGTGCGCTCATAAATGCGGTGCAAACTTTGATGCCTCCGGCAGACAGACCACATTGATCAAGGTCTGCCTGTCGGAACAGTAATGCGCCTCACTTTGCCAACTCGCATTCATGCATGCGTCGGAGTTTTCGAATGTGGTGCGTCCTACCCCAGAACACCCACATAATGCCCCTTCATTTTAGGTGCATTACAAAGTGGCGAACCTTGCGCCTAACAGCGCATTAGGTGCATCCGATAGTGGAGGCGGCACAGTGAGGCGCATTATACGCCTTTAAATGTGTGAAAGCTCCGATCATACATGTCCCTCTAAATTTGACAATAATTTTAGCTTTTGCAAGGGTAGTCACCTGGTTTGCACATGGAGGTGTGAAAAGAAATGAGCTCTGGTGAGTAGAGACAAGGAGATCGAAAGCAAAAATTAGGGAGGGGAGGGTGGTGGAGCATATGCCCTTTGGGCTGGATGCCAAAACATGTGTCAACAAGCCGCTTTTTTTGGAACAAGTTATTTACATACAGGGCTAAATGTTTGTCCTCCCGTCTTGGGAAAGTGGTGGACTTTGTACCTAGTCTGAGACCCATTTCTTCCTCAGTGATCTGACGTTATGGTTCCAGTACAGAAAGGAGGTAGGCCCATACTGTCTATGGAGAAGGTTATGGGGTAAACATGACCTCTAGTCTTCTTTATGCTTTTTATATAATAGATTAACACTATTCTTGAAGAGCATATGTCTGATCATAGTAGAAATTTTTTTTGCCAACTGACCATAAAAATTTCCTTGATGATTGCTTTCATACCAAGTCCTGCTTGGCCTTAAAGTGTCCCTCCTCAAACAGCTGTAGACATACAGGATTTGGCGCATACAGTAGTATGACTTTCACGTTGCTATCCAAGAACCTGCTGGGATTGTGAGCTTTGCGGTTGGACTAGAACTAAACAGCTGAGCAGGAATCTTTGGCACAATCTGGATCTGCTAATAATCCTGAGCCAAAACTCCATCAAGTCTTTCAGACTGACGCCCATGGTACTGGAACACTCACCATTGTAAAAATACATACTGATTCCAGGTCATTTGTACTTTTCATGGCTCCTTTTCCAGGTTCTTTTTTTTTAACTCTTTGGTGCACCTGAATGAGTAACAGTTCTCCAAGATTGTCCTCTTATAGTCATTGTAGCAGATGTAGTCTGTGTCTGATACTTATTTATGTTTAACTATAGGAGATGTATACTGTACATATAGTAGTGTAGGTCCAGAAAAGAGTTGAAAATGTTAAAATGCAACAAATCCTTGACTTTTTCCCCGTGTACCATTTCAGTGGAGCGTGACCATGATTTGGGGGCTACCTCTTTCTCAACAATAGGAACAATGCCCCCTTGTTTCTGGGTTCTATGGGGTCCCATCAATGAGACCAATAACAATTGCAGTTCATAGCATATCCATTTAGCTTTAAATATCTCAGGTCATTACCCGATAACTTAAAGACCTCAACCACTGGGGGATTTTCTGTTTCCAACAAAAAAAATCTTTGGCTTCATACCATTCCATGTTAAAGCGGTTCATTTCTTTGGACAATCGCTACTTATTGGAAAAGTTCATTGCCATTATTCAGCTTACAAATTTTCATTCTGCTGGGATCCCCAGCAATCAACTATATTGTGTGGAGAGACTGATAAGTGCAGCACCACCACAGGAGAAATGAGGTATTGTGAAGTGTCAATTAAAATTAATGTATTGTCTGTGCAATATAGGATAGGACTGGTCCACCAGAGTTATAGATGCTCTTTGTAAATTCTTTGCACTCTGACCAAGAGATGAGGATCCTGAAGAGGAACCCTATCTAATAACTCATCCCTAAAAGTCTTTGCTAAACTAGATAATCAATTTAAAGGCAAATATTCTAGTTTGGTGCTATCAATAATATGATGTATTTAATTGTAGTACTGTCTTAGGGTCATTTGTGCCTTAAAAATACTATAGTTTTCATAGTTGACATGTGAGGCACATTTTTGACAACTTGACAGATGAGGACAACTCAAGAACATAATATACCTGAGGATTTATATGACACATAGAAGGCAACTTTTCTTATATAGATGGTGCTGTATGTGCATAGCTTCTTGCACTGGACATCTTCTTGATGTGGACTTAGACACTGTCCCTGTGGAAGTCACGGAGGTCTTACGGAAAACCGAGACCATGTTTGGAGACACTGAGTATTTTTAAGATTGGGTTTCACACCCGCCCTTCCTCCTGACTACTAAGCCTGAGATGATTTGTGTTCGGTCTGTGACCCTGTGGATCATCAAACAGGATGGAATGAAAACACTGGAGAGGTTCACACTGTTTGGTATAGGTGACCTACAGAAAAACAATGCAGATGTTTCAAATCAGGGCAAATGGGCAGTATTAGTGACCCTTTCTTCTGAGCTGGTATCACAGAGGGTAAAATTCACTGTTTGTAAGTCCCTGGGTTCTCCCACCAACTCAAGGTATATTTTTTTTCTGGGAAAGCCAATATGGGCACCATTGAGACTGATCATGTGAGCAACAGATATATTATTTTTAATATTGTCTTTGGCCCCATCTCGCCTTGCCATCACCCTATGTTGCAGCTACCCACTGAGATACCTTGTATGGTTTCTTAGAGCTGAGCTACAAAACTGGACACAACCCACAAACAACAGTGGGACAGACAGTCATGTTTTTCTAATCCTATAAGAGTCATTTATAAGTATAATACTTGAATAATACATGACCATCTGATAATTTGGTGCAGCCACTGGGACACTCACAACTTCCTAGAACAAAGAGGCCCCAGTTCTAAATAAAGTTTAACAGCTACTTTTGATTTGTTTCTCTACATGGTGCCATTTTAAAGCTGGCGCTATGCAGAAACTATATTGCAGCTCCATCACGTAAGGTTACAATGTAGTTTTAGTTGTCTGCACAGTGTCGGGTTGGTGGTGGCAAAGAAATAATAAATATCTGAATGAGCTGCTGGTGCCCCTTCTTTTGAAGATTTCTTGAGACTGCCACTAGTTGGACTCCTACAAATCAGATAGTAAAAGGATATCCACTTTCTATGGGAGTAAAGCCCCTTTGATGAAAACCTATGTTAGCACCAAGGTGTAAACATCTGAAACAGCACAGAGATCTATCGCATATGGAACACAAACAATTAGATGTTCGGAGATGCAATCACTTCCTAGAATGACCTTGTAGGCCATAACTCCTGTTAAGATCAGAAAAGATTAAAACTGCTTTTTATTCTCACCCACAGTGATACACGTCCCATAGACTTGAAACATGTTTTCCTGCTGCAGATTGTTCTGACTCTAGGCTTAGCCGAGTCTCTGTTTTGGATTGAAGAAAACTTGGCTGTGGTGACAGCATTCATCAGAAACATGCACATACTGAGATAATAGATTTCAGGACATTGCAGAGGAAAAGAAGAAGCTTAAAGCTCTGGCTCCTCAACATGTAATTCTGCCATTGAATCATAAATAGATATGTTATGTGTCACTTAAAGTTATAGCCTCTTTATCACCAAATCACCCTTCTCCATAGAAATTGTTGTCTTTGCTCCAGTTACTAACAATGACCCCAGTATTTATGGCTGGATTACTAAAATGTATGGCTACCGAGCATGTCATTAATGTAAAATGGCTTCTCACATAAGTCCCTAAGTTATGACCCGTGATTCAAGATGGCCGCCACCTGCCTTGTGACTCATCGAAAAATCCCTGCTGTGTAGTATTTTTCAGGTTTATCGTAAAAGTGATAATGGGTTGTGTTTTCTATTACAAGTATTCTAGATGTATCTATCTATCTATCTTCAGCAGACCTGAGCATTGTACGGCTAGATGGATGCGGCCCACGGCGTACGATGCCCGGGTCTACTGATAGTAGCGCTGACGGCCCGCCGCGACCGGGTAGTGCTGACGGGCCGCGGCCGGCTGTCAGTGCTACTATAGGAATTGGGCAGCGACCTGATTCTCACTGTGCCGCTGCCTCTCCTTGGCTAACAGAGTACTGACTCTGTGCGGGCCGAGCTGCCGGGAAAGGGTTCCGGGCTGGCGGAGACGCTCACGCGCCTTTCAGGGACGCTCCCGGGGGAAGGGGAACGCACTCGGCCATTAAGGGGGAAAGGTAAAGTTTAGTGCCTATAATACTATTATGATGTGGGGAGTACAAAATACCCATATACCTGCCTATAACTATGTAACCCTGCCCATAACAAACTAATACCCCCTGTGGGGCTATAACCCTACACCCCCACCGGGGCCCTTTATTAGGTAACCTGCAGTAAAAGGGGGTTCCCCCTTTTGCCTTCAAACTGCCTCAAATTTTTCGTGGCATGATTCCCAAAGGTGTTGCAACGATCTCAATTGGGACCAAGGGGCCCAAAGTGCCCAAAAAAATTTCCCCCCCACCAGACACCACCACCACCCCCTGAACCGTTGATACAAGGCAGGAGGATCAAGCTTTCAGTTGTTGACGCCAAATTCTGACCCTACCATCCAATGTTTTTCACAAAACGAGATCATCAGACCACCTTTTTTTCCCAAACTTTTTACTGTCCAATTTCGATGAGCTTGGGCAAATTTTTGGAGCCTCATTTCCTGTTCTTAGCTGAAAGGAGTGGACCCGTGTGGTCTTTTTGCTGCTGTAGCCCCTCGCCTCAAAATTTTGCCTACTGGTGTTCAGAATGCTCTCTGCCACCCCGGTTTTACGGGGGGCTATTTGAGTCATGTGCCGGAGTGGCTTCGGCGCTGGCGGCAACCGTCTCAGCGGCCATGTCGTCGCTCCTCGGGTAGATGAGAACGGCCTTCGGACCATAAGGATGGTAAAGGAAGTATTATGCCTATATCTACTATATACCTGCTGTGGGGAGCTCATACTACCTATATACCTCCTAAACTAGCTGTATACCTGCCTATAAACAAGCTATATACATGCCTGTTCGGAAGCTATAACACCTATACACTACCATGCCAGTTGGGGGCCTATAAACTAAATACCTTTCTCTACTGTGGGGGCTATAACTATGGTATATACTGCCTTGGAGCTATACTATAATACCATTGCCTGTGGGAGCCTATAAACTAACTGTACGAGCTGTGGGGGTACCTAATATCTACTTATATACCTGGCTGTGGGGTAACTGTATTTACTTAATATGACCTGCCTGTGGGGAGCTATAACTACCTGTATATACTACCTGCCTGTGGGAGCTATATAAACTGTATACTTACCTGCCTTTGTGGGGAGCTATAACTATCTATATACCTGCCTGTGGGGACTATATCTATATACCTGCCTGAGGGGACCTATATCTATCTATATACCAGCCTGTGGGGACATATATCTATATACCTGCCTCAATGAGGGGAGCTCTATCTACCTGCCTTATTGGAGGATGTATCTATATACCTGCCTTACTGAGGGTATAGAGTAAGTTTCCACAAAAATAAACCCCAAAAACAAATTTTTTCCCGTTCACCATATGTTTTTATAAGTCCGGCCCTCTAAAACCATCCCACTTTCTCATGCGGCCCCACTGGAAAATGAATTGCCCAGCCCTGATTTACAGTGTCTATTCCTGTAAAATCACGATCTATGATATTAATCATCTATCTCTCTATTTATTTCTGTCTATGTGTCTGTTTATGACTTGCTGACTTTATCCATCCTTATCCATTCTACCTATCTCTCTATCTATCTAATTACACTTTAGTTACATATACCATCATCGTACATGGATATATTGAATTCATACACGTCTTCTCAAAAGCCTAAAGCCATGACAAGTGATTCAAGATGGCCACCACCTGCCTTTTGACTCCTCTAATATCCCCACCATGTATTTTTCAAGTCAATAATAAGGTTGATAATGGAATTTTTAATAATGGAGCATACTGAGCCCAGACAAAAGCAGCGATATTACAGAGAGCTGCCTTCGTCTTTTCCATGGCAGCCATAACAATACAGAAAGGACTTGCCGCCTCCTAACATGGATTTTTTTTTATGGGCTCAAATAAACCGCAGAGCTTTGATGGCCTATAGCTACACTGCCCCGCTAATAAGTTGAGTCTGGCAGTGTCCCTTCGTACCATCTCTACTGAAATCAGCTGATTCTTTAAGTCAAGCACAAATCCAAACTACATCTGTATCCCATATAACTCTATCAGTCCCAGACGAGCGTCTTTCTGGAAGCGTTATCTTAATCACATTTATTGGCTAATGCTTAAATTGCACCCAAATCAACCAACTTTGATGTCGTGGAGAATTGCGGAATATAAAAGGGGGGTGCATGGTCCTGGCTTATGTGGCCATAAAAAGTAGAATATTCAAGGTAGTGTTTAATGCCCCTTTTTGGGTTTTCTATCGATTTTGTTCTTCGCCGTAGTTAGGTACTTTCAGAAATAATGACATTCTTTTCCTGGTAGATTGGGAGCCTAGAGATCTAAAGAGGGGACTTCTAATTGGCTGCTTCTCCATGATTTGTTGATCTACAGAGCATGCTTTTAATCCTTATTAACATTCTCTAAAGTCATGCATGAAATATAGCATTGGTACCGCACCATGAGGCATGTGGTTTTGCTTTTCAAGATATTTTCAGCCTATTTTGGTTCTGTCCTGTTGTTCATTATTGTACGGCTCCAATCATTCACTTATCGTTACGTTTGGACTAAAGAAGTAAAATAAATGAAGATTTATGCCGGTTAAGGCACAAACTCCGAAATTAAAGCGGAGGAAATAAAATATGGTCAGACATACTGCAAGTTTATATGAGTGATTTAATGATTGCATCTGTTCAAGCAAGACCGCAAAAAAAAAAAATAATATCCTTATTAGTATTTGTATCTATGGCATGTATCTAATAACTATATACTAGATACTGTATAACAAAGTGCTAAATGTAAGAACTGTACATAAAGATCAATCTATTAGCAATTTACTATCTATAGTCATCATTTGTCTCTTTATCTCTATTATTTATTCATTATCTGTTTATCTTTTTGTCTGTGATCATCTTATATCTGTCCATTATCAATCTGTCTACCTACCTACCTATCACCTCATATCTATTGATCATTTAATATCTATTTATTATCTATTAATTGTATGTCCTATCTGTCTATTACCTATTACTATCATTTATCTATCAATTGCTCATCTAAAATCTTTTCCCCTTTTTTGTCTCAAATTTTCTTTCATCATTAGGGGGGAGGTCCCAAAGGCAGGGTTTTTCGGCCGGGTTTTTTTAGCCGGTTTGCGGGTTTTTTCAGACCCCCCCTGAAAAAAAAGGCCCAAAATGAGCACAATGGGTGTCTATTTAAAAACCGTGCAGCAGGGCCCCCCCCACACGGGTTTTTTTCCGTCCGGGCGGGGGTTTGGGCCCCCGGCCGGTCCCGCCGCAAAACATTGTAGAAAACAAAATCTTTTTTCCCCTTGAATTTTTTTTCGGAATCTGTGGGTTTCCCCAATGGCAGGGGGGGGGGGGCCCCTCCTTTCTCATCCCTGGAGGAAAAAACCGCCCCGCCCCCCCCCGCGGGGGTTGGGGAAAAGGCGAAAAAAAAGGACAAATAACGGCCAGCAAAACCGACCCGGGATTTTTCCCTTTTCAGGGGGGGATGCCCCCTTAGTTATCTTCATAATCTCATAGCCCGTCTATTTCCACCTCTATCCCTTTTTTTACTGTATTTTATCTACTTGGCATCTAAAATCCTCTTTTCTATCTCTACTCTTTTTTTCTTTTATCTATCTATTATCTACTATCTAATTTTCTGTCCCGTCTGTCTGTCATTATCTGTCTAATATCTATCTCATTTTTATCTATTATTTTTCAAACTATCACTATCTATTCCCTTTTTCTATCTATCTATCATCTCTTTTTTCTATTATCTTTATCCTTTACTTATCTACATTATTTATCATCCAAATTTTTTTAACTTTTTCATTTTCTATCTATTTTTTATTTTTTATCTAATCTTCTTCTGTAGCATTTTTTATTTTTGATCTAAAGTTATTTATCATTTATTTTATCTAACCTTCTCTCTAAAAAATCTTGTCTAAATCAAATAAATCCTCTGTGTCCTAAATCAAATTTGCCTTTGTATTTACTATGTGATTTTACCCACATCAACCAACTTTTGATGAAAAAATTGGGGGCAATCGGGGTGGTGTATTGACCCATGGACCAAAGGTGGGAAAATTTTTTCTATTTTTGTAACACTCATTTTAGGTTTCCTATGTTTTCACTTCCATCTCTATCATATGTAGATAGCAAGTTTTTACAATACTGAAAATAATCTCCATTTTATAAGGGATAGCCATAGACCCCTTTTGAGGGGTTATGGGCTTATTGGGAAAATCAATTGGACCCCTTTGAGAATATGGCAGCAATAGCATTTTGTTGGGGACCACACGCGAGTCTGACCCAAAAATTTCTTGGGGGATTGCCCGGGGTGTTTACCCCCTAAAGAGATTATATGGAAAATTCGTAAAATTTTCAAATCAGTTGTGAGATGCAGTGTAATTCAGAGCAGGGAGTGATACTGTTTTCATTCTGTATTCCAGCAGCAGTCTGTATGTCTCCCAAAATCCTCTTGGAAGCATTTCTCTCTTTGAAGATGAGAAGGTGAAGGGAACTGAAATGTGTCCCTTTGAACTGTGGTTGGGGGCCCTGTGGAGAAACAGTGGGGGAGACCCCAACCAACCCCCCCCTCCCCCCGCCCGCAAAAATTTTTGTTCCTCTGCTTGAGGCTAGGCAGTCAGTGGGACAGTCTGGTCTGGTTACCCCACAGAGATGTGTCAGACTTTCACGGGGCAACCCCCTCTTTAAAAACCCCACTATATCGCTTAACGTTAAAAACCCCTTTTCTGATGGGTCTATGATCTGAAAGGAAAAACATGTGGTTTGACCTGTTATGCCTGTAAAGTCTTTTTATCTCAAATACTATTTTCAAACCGTTTTTTTCATTTCAGCTGTCTGTTCCAAAGTATTGCCGTGAATTATAATGCACTAAGACTTAGGGCCCTCTGATTGGTTGCTATAGGCAACAAAGTGAATTTTAGACCTAGACCGTTTCAACATGTGGCCCTTAATGTTTTGGGGTTTTTAAAAAGTGACTCAGGGGTTCATGGAGGGCAGAAACAATGTTTGGGTTAATTCTGAGGTTACAACTTTAAAGTTTAGGCAGTAAAAATGGCAGTAAAATTAGTGGATCCATTGGTCCCAATCCATTTTAAACTAAATTTATTTAACGCCATTCATTAACACTACCAAAAAAAAGTTAGGGTATTTGCTTTTGGTTGAAATTTCAGATGACCTGACCCCACCACCAGACACAGGCTAATTTTCTTGCAGGGCCAGGGGGCATCTACACTGGACGGGGGGCCAATGGGCCTCATGTTGTTTAGTGATCAAATCGATTTGCTCTTACAAAATTTGGGTGCCAATGGCTGGAACATAAGATTCTAGCATTTGCCAGGTAAGCACTGGTCTTTTCATTTCTGGGGTTTTAGCATGCAACCACCGAGTAAATGGTTTCAAATGGTCTAATGTGACGCTTGGTTGCCCCCACCTCCCTTTAAAATGCCTGGAGTTTTTTTCTTCATCATCCGTTCTGCGGGGATTAACTTGAACAGTCATCAGTGTTTAGTAGCATCTATTAAAAAAAGGGGGCCCTCTTTTTTTCCTTTTTGTACTCTTTCCCCCGTCCCTTTTCTCTTTTCAAAACCGCTGTGCACTCTGACATTCAAAATTTCCCCTTTTTTTGGGCATCCTGCTTGACCCGCAGGTGGGGGGAGGGACTGTTATCAATTGAAAGTTTTGTCTTGGGCTCATGAATCAAAATGTGAAAAAATAATGAGGGGAATTTTAAATTCCAATTTAAATTGATCCCCAAAAAAAATTGGGTATTTAGGGGATAAACACCCAATATGAATTTTGCCCCTTAATCTCCTTGTTAAAAATCAGCAAATTTTTGCACCCAAAATGCGAAATACTGAAAAGTTGGGCATGGGGGATTCTACAGTTTTAAAGGGTTTGGGTTTATTTAGTTCCAAATTTAAAAAAAAAAAAATGTTATGTTAATCCCCAAAATTTAAAACCCAAATCCAAATTTTCTCTATTTTTTTGGGGAGTAGTGAGCTTCAATGTAAAAGGGTAGGGGTTGTGGATATACAGTACCTAACTGTTAATCGTAATCCTTTATGGAGTAAACCTTTACAAATTTGCCCGTAGTAGCCGCCCAGAGGGAAAGGGAAGAAAATGGGTTTTCCCGATGCTTTAAAATTAGAAGTGGCACATGGTAAAAAGGGGGGGCCTTTGTAATTTTAAACCCCGGGGACCAGGGGCTTCAATTTTATAGCTACCTGTTCCCCCCTAATTTTCCCAAAGGGTTTTAAAAGAGTAGCTCATATCCTTTTGGGCCCCCACTGGGGAGAAGCAAACTACTATGTCTGTGTTGGTCACCAAAACAAATTAGGACATCTATGGGGTGTCGCTTATAACATTGATCTAAGGGGTAGATTAGATAACAGTCTCAACATAAAATCAAGTTTACTGATCTGGATAATCTGATGGGAGTGAAGACTTGTTAAAGAAGACCTGCGGCTGTCTCTGACACGTCTGTTTTAGTAAATCCTTGTGATTCCTGTGAAATAACAATTCTGCAGCATCTTCTCTTATAACACTGTGTTGTGCTGTTATTCCTTCTAGAAATATATTACTGAATCAGTCTGGTGGGTGTTACCAATTTGCGGTGTGTTTCTGCACAGTCTGACTTTGTCCAATCAGTGCTGATAGAGTCAGTGTGTGCAGGGGACACAGGAACACACCCCTATGACAACTGGAAAGGTAACACCCGTATGACTGATTTAGTCATACATGTTCTACGAAGAATAACATAACATAGACTTATAAAAGAAGATGCTCCAGAAGTGTTACATAAAATAGACATATCAGTGAATGCCACAGGTCCTCTTATAGAGGCTGTGGTGCCTATAAGAGAAACCAGTCAGGATACATATACTGTTTTGTGTATAGCACTGGCTTACTTTGAGCCCCTATTATGGGGCTTTAGGGGCTCCTAAGGGTCTGATGAATTTAATTGGAATCCCAATTTCTATTTGAGTATGCAAATTTTTGCTATTTTAGAAAATCGACATCTATAATTCATCCTCCTCAGCTTTATTGCTGCTTTACGCTCACTTGAATCACCACCTCCAAAGCCTAAAAATGGAGCAAAAGTTTAGTAAAATGGTTTACTAATTAATGGCATAATTATACGATGATATCCTCGGTGAATGAGCTAATAATATTGTGAACCCAGTGGACGGTATGGAACGGTAGGCTACAACATCTTGCATAATTAAAATAAATCAGGTAACTTAATACAAAAAAATCTGAACCTTTTACTCTGTTGGAGATTAAAAATGATCTGTCTTCTTTAGCTGCACTATAGACATGTAGGAACGTAGAAATTTTCTCCTAAAGTTTGCTGAACAGACATAACTTGACTTTTTCACTCTGGAAAAGACGTGTATAGACACATCAGGAAAACAGAAACGTGGTCAGATAGGATGTTAATGTGTAGACTGTAAGCTCTGAAGGTCATACATGACATTGCTATGTACTAATATCAGCAACATGGTATTATATGTTCTCCTTGGTCTTTAGTGCACCAGACAGACATTGAGTATTTCTCAGTTATATTACCAAGTTGGAACCATGAATGACAGACATTCTAGTTTTCACAGATTCTTACTCCTTTTTACCAACGAAAGATTGCAAATGATCTGAAACTTATCAAAATGGCCCCCTTTAAAAGGGGGGTTGTCTCATCTAAGATCATGAATAAAAATAATGTGTTTTGCTCTGCACTTCCGGGGTCAAGCTGTCTATAATTAGCATAGAAGCCCCCTGTTTCAGACCCTGCTAAATGATAAATCTCATGTGGGGGAACCAAGAAGCTTTGATTTAGAAAACAGAAAATTACGGGTTTTTGTCTGAAATTTCAGATAAAAAACAACTCTCAGTCCAAGTTCTGGCTGTGCGACGTGTGATAATGGCACTCCCCTGCTATTAATAAAAAAAAGCAAAGTAAAAGGTCGGGTCACTTGGGAAACCGGGAAGAGACAGAAGGTTTTTAAAAAACATTGTACTCCTAAAAAAAAAATAAATGAAAACGCAATTATTTGGAAAAACATCTTTTTTTAGTGAGATATCTTTCTCGAAACGTGCTGTTTGATTTTGGTCAGCCCGACTCCGGCGTACCTCTTGTAAAACCCCCGGAGATGAAGACCGAAGGGTCTGTGGACTTATACCTGAAGGGACTCCCCGCAACTAAAAAAATTGAGTATTTCAATTAAATATCGAATTTTTGAAAACGCCGAAAGAAGGGGCATATGTATTTTTTTTTTAGAGAATTGGAAAAAATATTATGTTTTAATATATGCGGAGTAAAATTTGACTTTTGCTGTTTGGGATTAGGGGATAGAGGGCCCCTTGCCGGCATTACGTGAAATACTCATATACAAAGGGCCTTCTTCCTCCTTCCTTATTTAGTGATCCCAACATGTTAAAAGCTTTGTAGCGAGACAACCCCTTTAAAGAAGACATGTCTGGTCATGGGTGCTCTAGTAATAGTTGTATTCTGCATAAAATACCAATTCTGAAGCATCTTCTCTTATTACTCTACTCCTCTTTTATTCTCCTAGAGATGTATTACTGAATCTGTCAGCTGGGTGTTACCAATACAGTTTTCATGGGGGTGTGTCCCTGCACACACTGATTCTGTCAGTACCGATTGGACAATGTCAGACTGTGTAGGGACACACCCACAAATGGTAATACTGAATCATAGCACAACACGGAGTGTTGGAGATGCTCCAGAATTCTTATTTTACAGAGAACACAAGAATCTTCTTAAACAATCAAATCAGGAGATTTCACAGTTTTTTTTTAAAGGAGTGTCAAACCAATAGACATGATATGGCTAAGATCAGGCTCGGACTGGGCCGTCGGGGGACCGGGGAATCCCCCGGTGGGCCCCCCCGAGACGTGGGGGCCCCGGAGGCAGTGCCGTCCGCTCCCCCCCCGGGGGCCCGTCCAACATCCTTCCCTTGCGCCCCGGGACCTCTCCCGAGCCCAGAGACCGGCCCGGGGTAGCTGGGGACTAATGTCCCCCGACTCCGGGGGGCGGTCAGGGGAGCGCAGCGCCAAACGCTGCCCCCGCGATTCCCTGGCAGTGAAGGTGTTAGGCCTTACCTGCCGGGCGCCGGCCCTACGCGACAGGGCGGCCGGTGACGCACTTTACGCGCCGCCTATGCAGGGGGCATTAAGGGGAGCCTCGGAGCGGCCCGGGAAAAGCAGGAGCCCGACCCGGTAAGTGGCTGTTTGTTGTTTTTTTTTTGTTTTTTAACTTGGCTACAAAGGGGGGGGGGCCCTGGTAAAGGGGGTCCCTGACTACAAGGGGGGGTCCCCTGACAAAAGGGGGGGGGGGCCCTGGCTTCAAGGGTGGGGGCCCGGCTACAAGGGGGGGGCCCCGGCTACAAGAGGGGGGGGGGGCCTGGCAAAAAGGGGGGGGCCCTGGCTAAAAGGGGGGGCCTACTACAAGGGGGTTTCCCGGGCTAAAAAGGGGGCCCGACTACAAGGGGGGGCCTGGCTACAAGGGGGGGGCCCTGGCTACGGGGGGGCCCTGACCAAGGGGGCCCCTGGCTAAAAGGGGGGGGGCCCTGACAAGGGGGGTGGGGCCCGGCAAAAGGGGCGGGGCCCGGGCTACAAGGGGGGGGCCCCCTGGCTACAAGTGGGCCCGGCTACAAGGGGGGGGGGGCCCCTGATAAAAGGGGGGGCCCCGACTACAAGGGGGGGGCCTGACAAAAAGGGGGGGCCCGACTACAGGGGGGCTCTGACTACGGGGCCCCTGGTACAGGGGGGGGGTCCTGCTCAAGGGGGGCCCCTGATAAGGGGGGGGTCCCTGACTCCCGGGGGGGTCCCCCTGGCTACAAGGGGGGCTCTGAACAAGGGGGTCCCGGCTCAAGGGGGCCCCGGGACAAGGGGTGGGCTCGACTAAGGGGCCCCGCACAAGGGGGGTCCCTGCTATAAGGGGGGGCCCCCGACTACAAGGGCCCGGGGCTCCCTGGGGGGCCCGGGCTACCTACAGGGGGGGCCCCCTGACTCAAGTGGGGCCCTGGCTCCTAAAAGGGCCCCTGGCTACAAAGGGGGTCCTGGTACAAAGGGGGGGCCCCGGGCAAAAGGGGGGCCCCCTGGCTAAAAGGGGGGGCCCTGGCTGCAAAAGGGCCCGACTAAAGGGGGGCCCTGGTCCGGGGGTTCCCGGGTTTTCCCTTAAAGGGGCCCCGACTACATACGGGGGGCCCCTTGATACCTACAGGGGGCCCCTGACACAAGGGGGGGCCCGGCTACCTAAAAGGGGGCCCCTGGCTAAAAGGGGGGGGCCCTTTGACTAAAGGGGGGGGCCCTGATAAAAAAGGAGCCCTAACACAAGGGGGCCCCTGATACAAGGGGACTACTGACTACAAGGGGGCCCATGGCTACCTAAAGGGGGGCCCTGTCTACCTAAAAGGGGGCCCTGGCTACAAGGGGGGGCCCTGCAAAAAAGGGGGGCCCTGCTACAAAGGGGGAATGATACAAAAGGAGCCCTGACTACAAGGGGCCCCCTGATACAAGGGGGCCCATGGCTACCTAAAGGGGGCCCTGGCCCAAAAGGGTCCCCCGGGGTACGGGGGGGCGCCTGATAAAAGGGGGCCCATGGCTACCTAAAGGGGGGCCCTGGCTCCTAAAGGGTCCCCCGGGGCTCAAGGGGGCCCCTGACTAAAAGGGGGGCCCTGGCTACCAAAAGGGGGGCCTGGTAAAAAGGGGGGGGCCCTGGCACAAGGGAGGGGGCCCTTTGGTTACAAGGGGGGCCCTGGCTACAAAGAGTCCCGGCTACAAAGGGGGCCCTGATTACAAAAGGGGCCCCTATACAAGGGTCCTTGACTACAAGGGGGGACCTGACTACAAAGGGGGCCCCGGGGGAAAGAGGGCCCTGCTACCTACGGGGGGCACTGACTAAAAAAAAGGGGGGGACCGGGACCCCTAAAGGGACCCCTTTTGATACCTACGGGGGGGCCCTTAACTACCCGGGGGGGCCCTGACTAAAAAGGGGGCCCCGGTACCAAAATACTAAAGGGGCCCTAAACTACCTACACAGTATAAGGGGGGGGGGATGATTTCCGACATACTAAGGGAGGCCCCTAACTACCTGTTACTCCTAAAGGGGCCCCCATAACTGCCTGAAAAACTACCTAAAGGAGGCCTTCCCTGTATACATTTCAGGGGAAGCCCCTAATGTGTATACTACCAAAAAGGGGGTCCCTAACTGCTTGGGCCTTTTTAAAAGGGGCCCCAAACCCCCACAGCTTACTAACGGGGAAAACCCCCTCCTACAGACTGGGGGCCCTTTCCCTTTTTCCACCCTCCTAGGGGGTTGTCTACCTACCTGGTAATAAATTTAGAGGGGAGCACCCATAGTTGTAGCATTATTCCCCGGGGTTTATCCTCTCCCACCCTCCAAACCCTTGGATACAAGGCCTCTAAGTTTTGGCTTGTACCCCTCCCCACCCCTGGAAGTTTGACAAGGTGGGGGGTAGATAAAAGTGCTGGAAAATTTAAAGGGTTCTAAATTTTGGGTTTTAATTTTTCAGGGGTGACTGTGTCCCCGGGCAAGTCATCAGGCGGGGAAAAGGATGCAGAAGAAAAGGGGAAAAAAAAGGTCATAAAGAAAGAACAAAATCATCAGATAGGAAGTCTCCCGGGGAGTCCCTGATTTCAGGGGTTATTTTTTTTCAAAATTGGATCAGGGTGTATTTCACTGTAAGTGATGTGACCTATGGTTTCTGACCTCTATGTGGGCCCCCTATATGGTGGTTTGAGGTTATAACCCGACTGGTGTCTGACCTCCATATGGTCTCTATATGGTGGTGTTTTAGGTTATCCCAACTGGTTCTGATCTCTATGTGGTCTCTATATTGCGGGGGTTGTAGGTTTTTAACCCGAGCTGGGGTCGATCCTATTGGTCTTTATGGGTGGTGTTGTAGGTTATACCTGAGTGGTGTCTGACCACTATGTGGTCTCTTTTGGGGGTTTTTTAGGTTATCCTGAGCTGGTGTCGACCTCTATGTGGTCTCTATATGGTGGGGTTGTAGGTTATCCGAGCTGGTGTCTGACCTCATGGGTCTCTTATGGGGTGTTGTGGTTATACCGAGCTGGTGTTGATCCTATTGGCTTATATGGAGGTGTTGTAGGTTATCCCTGACTGGTGTCGACCTCATTGGTCTCTATTAGTGGTGTTGTAGGTTTTACCTGACTGGTTCTACCTCATGTGGGGTCTATATGTGGTGTTGTAGGGGGTTAACCTGGCTGGTGTCTGACCCCCTTTTGTGGTCTCTTATGGAGGTGTTGTAGGGTTTTAAAGACTGGTGTTGTCTCTATGGGTCCCCTATATGGAGGTGTTGTAGGTTTTTTAATGGGGTGGGGTCTGACCTCTTGTGGTCTCTATATAGTGGTGTTGTAGGGTTTACCAGGGGTTTTGACCTTAGTGCCTCTATATGGCAATGTTGTAGGGTTTTAAACGGTTTCGGGGAAATGAGCGTCAGTGTCCCGACGTAAGAGTGAGGGGAAAACCCCGACCCTGTGATAGGAGTTACCTTTTTTTGCTGGGTTTTTTTTTGAAGGTGGGGGAGGGTTTCTGACCAAGGAAAGTGGGGGGGTATTTGGATGTGGGTGGAGGGGGATTTTGTATTTGGGGGGGGGGAAAATAGAGGGCTATTACCCTGTGTCTATTATATTTTGACTCAAATTTTTGACTAATTGTATAAACAATACAGTTCTTTTTACACACTGTATTATTTGGTAAAATGGGCCATTTATGTCCGAGAGGCCGGTTTTTTTCATTTACAGTAGGGGGGGCCCCCAAGATCAACTCCCCTGTAGGCCCCCCAACCCCCAGTCCGACATGGCTAAGATATGCCCTCAAATGTTTTATTTTCAGAACACCCAAGCTTTAAGCATAAAAAAAAAACTGAAACCAGGTCCCCTTTTTAAAATTTTTTAGTCAAAAGCCCCAAATATGTTTTACAATTAAGTTTGGTAGGACAACTTTGTTGCAGATCAACCCTTTTCACTTGATGATTCCTGATCAAGTTATTACTTGTTTTATAGACTCCAACTACAGGAATTTGGGAAGCTGTTCTGGGAAAGGGCAATTTCAGATATTCCACATCAGTGTTTTACATGGCCCCACTGCTAAATGAGACAATCAAGTTGCTTCTCTGGTTTAGTAAACCCTTAAACTCTTGTAATATACCTTTATTATAAGATTCTAAATCTGAAGAGAGGGCTTCTCTGTGAAGGATCATCTTCTTTTGTCTTTTACTCCGGAGGACCTGTTCTGTTCTGCATTTCACAGACAACCCTGTGATATGTGTGATATGAATGGGCACTGTGCAAAACCTAATTTCTCCTTTCGTGGCACTGCAGGAAAATTGTACACTTAGGGCATGTCCCCACTGCACGGGTTTTCGGCCGGTTTTTCAGCCGGTTTGCGGTTTTTCAGACCGCCTGAAAAACCGGCCGAAAATGAGCACAATTGTGCTGTATGGAAAACCCGTGCAGCAGTTGGACCGGCGACAAAACATTGAACATGCACAATCTTCCGTCCGGTTTCCTAACGGAAAATGTGCATCCGCTCATCGCGGATAAAAGCCGCCCCCCCCCCCCCCCCCCCCCCGCGGCCGTGGGGACGGCTGCAAAACCGGACAAATGTTTGTCCACTGTCGTGTAAACGGCCCCTTACTGCTGGACGTCCTCAGAGATTACAGATGACTGCTGGGAGCCCCAGTGTTGGGAGACTCTGTGATTAACTTATTGTCAAAAGACACCTTCTAGAACAAGTAGGGATTGTCCAAGAAGGAAAAGCCCTTTAAGAAATGCAAGTAGGCTCCTCGCGAAACCTACTGCCACAATCATCCACACTGAGCTGTACACTGAAATTTGTACAATGCACCACTGCACTTGTAACAGGCCGCTTGCCATCCACATAGCGATACAGGCTTTGTTTTTCTAAACGCTGGTGTGGTAGCTCTTCATTTAAAGCCGGAAAAAGGCCTTTAAAGGGGTTTAGCCACGATCTAATGTTGACGTGGGATCCTCCAAAATGGGTATTTAATCACTTTTCTAAATATATGTAATTAAAAAAAGTGTAGCCTGTGAGAGCTACAGCGTTGCTTAGATGCCCTTAGTTTCCTGACTGTTTATATTAGCTTGCATTGCTTGCACTTCTTATCTGATGGCAGGGCACATGAAGGAGCTTTGAAGGGAGGGGGGAACAAAGCAGTTCTTCTGGACATGTGTATTACCTCTGCTCTGTGACATAGTCTGTGTCTGCTGTATAGAGAATCTGCTGGTTGTAATGGAATTATCTGAGTAAACATGCAGACACTCCCTGCTCAGCCCTCCTCCCTCCCCCCTGCAGCAGTTCCCGCAAACTGCCTGCTTGTATCTTATCTTCTCTCCTGAGCAGATAAGAGGGAGAAAACAAAGCCTGTAGAGCTTGTGCACAATACAGTTATCCTCTGTGCATGGGAGTGTGCATGGGAGGTGGTGTGATGACATCAGGAGGAGACACTTGTTTTTCAAGACGCCCCCTTTTTCAAGGCTCAAGAGGACAGTTCAGCCTGTTAGGTGACGAAATCACTTCTTGGCAAAACCCCTTTAAGCCCAAAACGTTGTTAACTTGCTACATATGCTAAACAAAGTTCAAACTGAACATACTGTACATTGTACATATGGTATGAGTGAAACCACATGGATTAATATAATGAAATATTTTTTTCACCACATTATCTATTGGTGTACTGACTACGACTTTTTTTTTTTGACTACTTGCATTGTGTGGTGGATTGAGAGAATTATCACCGGTGTCTGGCACCCATTGACCAGAAGAGTATGCAGTTCAAGTTTGTTATGGTATTTGTGCAGTATTATTAGTAGACTACAGCCACCGGGACACAGCACAAATACATGTATATCTGGGAATCTGCAGAGCTTGAAATTTAAGTTGTAATCAGATATGTACAAAATGCTGTAACACTAACAGGCTTGCTGTAATAAAATATCTAGAATGCAGAAACATGATACTTGGAGTAGCAACATTCTTCCAGATAAGGCTATTGAAGTGAAAACATTATCTTAAGATTGTCCTGAAGTAGCTACGCCAAAGCCAACCTTTTTGGTTTTGGTAGGCCCCATCCAAGTAAGGGGTTTTAAAGGGTAAAAGTGGGGTTTTTTTGCTAGACCCCCGAAATTTTTTCTTTTGCCAATCTCAGGGGGTCCAGGTTCCCAAAAAGCTGAGGAGCTGGGTAAAATGTTTTCAAATTTGTGCGGGGAGACAAAAAATAAACAAATTTTCCCGTGGTAAAAAGTCCCATTGCATGGTTTATTATGGGGCATTTTTATTATCTATTATTATTTTATCTATCTATCTTCTATTTTATCTATATAAAATTTTAAAAATTCCCAAATTTTGTTACTTTAATTTCAATACAAATTAAAAAAACAAAAACAAAAGGTGTGATTTTAAGCATGGCCACCCTCTGCATTTTGAAATCAAATTTTTTATTCCCGTAAATTTCCTAGTTCCCTTTAAAATTTTATATATCATTGTGATTGTCATGAGCAGCTGGCTAGCTCCCAACCCTGCCTTCAATGTGGCCTCCCCAAGTGGTTTTTTCTATGCGGGCCCGATGACTTTTCCATCTGTGGTCGTTCCAATGGCTTCCCTATTCTGTATAAAATACCGGTATAGAGTGAATTTTGGTCCTTTTAAATCTAAAGGTCCATTCCGCAATGCCGTTGCTTCCGGTTTTATGGTTGGCCCCCTTGTGGCATTTAAAGAAAACAATTCCCTACCTCAATGTCAAATCTTTGTTGTTGGTTCCGTTCTGCATTGTCTTTGCTGTGTTGATTCCTTGTTTCTTACTTTAACTAGTTCCTTGAATGCATTTCCAGTCCGCTGCCTGCCCTGATACTTGGCTTGTATTCTGACCATGAATGAACTCCACCTGTCCTGACGTTTGGCTTGTCTGTGATATTTTTTCTCTGGAAAATAAACCCGCATTTCAGCTGTTTATCTGGGGACTGCATTGGGGATAGAAAATGTGGGTTTAAAGCAGTGAAGTCCAGATCCCTGCACAGGAGTTAAAGGGTGAAAACCAGAAGGCTCCTAGTTTTAGGGCAATATCTGGGAAAACGATCCAAGGTCCCAAAAACCCAAATTTTTGGTCCCTTTTTCACTTTCTGAGAATCCGTTTTAAAAAAATTTTTCCTAATTTGGGGAAAAAAAAAAAGGGGGTTTTTTGACCCAAACCCGTTTTTTTTACATTTTGGCCCTTTTTGAGTCAGGGAAAATTTTTGACTTTTTCCAAAAAATATTTTTTATTTTAATTTAGTCAGGCGAAAGGGTTTTTTTATCTGCTCTGGTTCCACACCGGTTTTGTGGGTTTAAACCTTTCCCTGCTCTGCTATCTCATTAGGGGAAAAAGCAGGGAATGGGTGCAAACCAAAGGGTTAAAATAGTCACTTGAGGGAAAATAATTTCTCCCTAAAAAAAATTTGGGTTTTGTTGACAGTTAAGCAATTTTTTTTCATCCTCAGAGGCCCCTTGGTTTTTTGTTTAAATGGGTTTTAAATCTCCTGCCTAAAAAAAAAGTAGGGAAAATTAACTCTCCTGTCTTAGAAAATTTGTCGCCCAATTTTCAGGGGAAAAATAAATTGGGTAATCCCCCGGGATAGAAAACCCCCAACCTGGGAAAAGGGTGAGTGAAAAAAAAAAGGGTTGTGACTTGGAAACACCCCTGGTGAGAAAACCCCTTTAATGAATTTCTCCCATTGTTTAAGTGCATAGGTTGTTGCATATTTACTTTTATAGGACTTTAGGAAAGTTTAGAAATTGTAATCCTATAGATATGTTATAGTCTTTCAATCTAAGGCTGCTATGTATCATAAAAGCTTTTGGGGGACCTTTTTTTCTTTTCACTACATTTGGGTTTTTTTAATTTTTTTAATCCCGTATCTTTAAAAAAACTGGGGGGCTACAAGAACAACATAAATAATCATGTGTGCAAATATCAAAAGGTCACTCATACAAAATACTTGCATAGCATGTCAGTAAAAAAAATTTTAAATTCTTTTTTAAAACATGTAAAAAAGAAAAGAAAACCTTAACAACTAAATATTGCACAAAGTTACATCCATGTAGTAAGCACATGCATAATAAGGAGCATTCAAGCATAACTTAGACCCATATAAGGTGCTTAAAACTGCCCACATAAACAAAAATAGTAAAAACCCATAACAGGGATATTACAAAAGTGGGGTTCATCCCTCCCCATTTTTGTAAGTATTGGGATTATATCTTTTCATGGGACAACATTGAATATATGACACTTTGATACAATGTAAAGTAATCCGTGTATAGCTTGTGTAAATAATTCAACACACAGGCATCAATGTCTGAACTGCTGGCAACAAAAGTGAGTTGTGTTTGGGTTTGTTATGTTGAAATACTGCCCTGTGGCCCAGTTTCCAGATGGAGAGGATCATGCTTTGCTTCAGTATGTCACAGTACATGTTGGCATTCATGGTTCCCTCAAAGAACTATAGCTCCCCACAGCCAGCAGCACTCATGCAGCCCCAAATCATGATACTCCCACCACCATGCTTAACTATAGGCAAGACACACTCGTCTTTGTACTCCTCAGCTGGTTGCTACCACACATGCTTGACACCATCTGACCCAAATAAGTTTATCTTGGTCTCATGAGAGCACAGGACATGGTTCCAGTAATCCATGTCTTTAGTCTACATCAGCAAACTATTTGCGGGCTTTCCTGTGCATCATCTTTAGAAGAGACTTCTTTCTGGGATGACAGTCATGCAGTCCAATTTGATGCAGTTTGAGGTGTATGGTCTGAGCACTGACCGGCTGACTTACCAAACCTTTAACCTCTGCAGAAATGCTGGCAGCTCTCATAGGTTTATTTTGAAAAGACAGTCTCTGGTTATGTCGCTGAGCACATGCATTCAACTTCTTTGGTCAACCATGATGAGGCCTGTTCCGAGTGGAACCTGACCTGTCAAACCGCTGTATGGTCTTGGCCATCTTGCTACAGTTAAATTTTAGGGTGTTGGCAAGCTTCTCACAGCCTGTGCCATCTTTATGTAGAGCAACAATTCTTTTTTCAGATTCACGGGGAGTTTTTGCCATTAAGTGCCATGTTGAAGTTCCAGTGACCAGTATGAGAGAATGTGAGAGCAATAACACCAAATTTAACACACCTGCTCCCCATTCACACCTGAGACCTAGGAACACTGATGAGTGCCATGACACCGTGGAGGTAAAATGGCAAACTGGGCACAATTTGTCTATTTTCACCTAGGGGTGTACTCACTTTTGTTGCCAGCGCTTTAGACATTGATGGCTGTGTGTTGAGTTATATTAAGGGCATACCAAATGTATACTGTTATACAAGCTTTACACTGACTACTTTACATTGTATCAGTTTCACATATGTAGTGTTGCCCCCATGAAAAGATATAATACAGTATTTACAAAAATGTGAGGGGTGTACTCACTTTTGAGAGATACTGTACATAGGACATATAAAAGAATACAGACTGTAACATGTACACCCCAACACATTTTGTTCAATGCTTCATCTAGTGTACCCTAGTAGCAAATCATTGGCCATTGGGAAGAATGTGAGTTGGAGTGATGTTTCCATGAACATACTTTCTGTCTGGATGTTACTACATGCAGGCTTGGACTGGCCCACTGGGGAATTGGAAAAAACCCCGGTGGGCCGCTGAGCATGGTAGGCATGGAGTTGTTTTTCAACTGCTTATACATTCTTAGAAGAGGCATAAAAGCATAAAAAGAGAGGCAAAAAGCGTATATAAGGCATGTACAGTCATTGATAGTGGCTGTATACTGGGCCCCTAAAATAAAGTCCACCGATGGGCCCCAAAACAGTTCACGTGGCGGGCCCCTAGAATCAACCCCCCACACACTGGTCCTAAGCAAAACAGTCCAACACTGACTACATGAAATGTTTATTTTACCATTTGTGTTTTATTTGTATTTTAATGTGAATCAATAATATATATTAAATATATATATATATATATATATATATATATATATATTAAATATATATATATATAAATTTATATATATATATATATATATATATATATATATATATGTATCTATCTACTGACATACTGTGTAAGTGTTTTGTAGGCATATATAAATATTATACATGAACTATTTCTGAAGTGTGGAGAAATAAAAAATTTAGAAGTTTGGCTTAGTGACTCCATGGTCCAGATTGTTAGTTAGTAGACTCACATCTTTAGCACAAAGAAGAGTAAGTAGATCTCCATGTCTTCTAGACTATGTGTTCCTTTAACATCTGGAGTTAGTCTCCTACTTACTTATTACTTTTCTAGGCCTCATGACCTCCACTAGTAAGTCTATTTCTTGATTTCAACATGTACGCTGAAGTCCACTGTGAACGCTTTATAGAAACCAGCAATACTAGTTAATCAAAAAGTTAAGCAGTAAATATTTTTTACCTTTTTTCAAAACACATTTTTTCTACACTATTCCATATCCACATTGAGTAACAGCCCGACAAGATTTATTTGACAAATTAAGCTATAAATTGGCCCCACTTCATACTCCGTCTCTTAGGAATCCCACTTAGGATTAAGGAAGAGGTTAAATGGGGCAATGCTGAGAATCCCTCTAGGAAGGGAAGAGTTATCTCACTCTACAGGTTGTTTTCTGGAGACACCTAACAGCTTTGGACATAAATCAAACTCTGGGATCAACGTAACATCTCAATTTCTCCTCTTCAGAGCATCACATTCCTCTCTTATCTGATTTATAGATTTATAGTAGGTTGTGAGGAAAGTTTGAGGATATCCTATAACCTGCAGTTTTCAATGCACTCACTGATAGAGGCCATTAATAAATCCTCTCCGAACACTCCTACTGCTCCACAGACCACACAGCAGTCAAACCTTTATTTGTCCTGCAGGTGATTCACATTTAAGAAAAACAAGAATATTTATAATTATTTTCATAGGGGAGAGTCAATTGGAGTTGGGCCTATTGGGAAGATCTGAAAATGGTTTAAAGGGAGTCACAGTAGATCCCAAACCAGGAGAGCATGAAAAGGTTACGAACAAGCTGTATTCTACTGTAAAATGCTTTACGTCTGGGAGAGCCCTGGCAACCAAGAAAAAACTAGATGTAAATGAGCGGGCTGAGGCTACCCAGATGGCAGCACACCGGCCCCAGCTCATTTTTCTCAAAGAGGGTTTGAGGTTGGGGACTTCTCAGAAAGACATGAAGTTGGGATATCTCTGTTTTAAAAACAGGAGTCTTAATGCCAAGGTAACCTAATCTAGTACGGTGACTAGGTGGGTACATATATTGTTAGAGCTTATTATTGCCATACTATAATTCTTAGATTTTAGGATACAATAAAGTTCCCTACCAATCGCATCACTTTATGGATTTATAAGTTAAATTATTTTAATTTCAGGTAATATCAGGTACTTGACTTCGACCGTATTTCTATGAATATTGACAAGAGCTTGACTTAATACATGCTTGTTTGATGTAGAATTTCTTTACTACTTAATCCATTGTACACCTTACATTGGGTTGAATATTATGGAAATACTTTGCTCACCCCAAGTTTAGTCAGTGGTGAACTAATTTTCCAGGCATTGCCCAGAGGTGGTGGCCCACCTGGAGGCACATTGCTTACTGTTCAACTGATTGACATTCAACTAGTAGATGAACAGTGACTTCACTATTTTTGTCTGGGGGATCCATGCATTGTTAGTTTACCACTGTTGTGCATTTGTCTTCTTGTCATGACAGGCTACGGGTTTATTCTACCATGTCTCTTGCACATGGCAAAGCCTGAATGGCAGTATGTAGGGGTATGACGGTATGTAGGCATTCTTTGTGACATCTTATGGTGCCTTCATATGACACCAAAATGCAGAGATTATCTCTTCTAGAAGTAATAGTACATCAGGGACCAATAGATTTGTATGGTCTTTGTATTACGGCTCAATACAACTCAGTTATACGTGCCACAATCATCTGGTGTAATATTGTAATGTGTTTACACTTGAAATAACAAGATGACAAATATTGATTAGAATGTATAGGTTTGTTATAACTTAAAGGCATACTTGCCTTTAAGCTTTGCTCCCAGTTGGTCTAAGGCCATCCCCAACACACCAGTGAAGGCCCATTTTGGGTCAAGATTTCCATAAACCCTCCCCTTTTGCGAATTAGCTTCCTTAATTCTCCTGAAAGTAACAGAAGGGTTGGCAAGTGTGGGCAAAGGTTTTAAATCCAGTCTTAAGATTAGATTTAACTCTTTGTGGTAAAACATTAGATTAAGATAGAGCACGTGGAAAGTGTTTGTGTGATGAGTTTTTTGCTCATATTACACATCTTATGCACTGATCATGCCAATAGTATGTATGTTACATGTATATTATTTTACTTGCTAAAAATAAGACATTTCCATACTTCTTTGAAGGCAACGGTGTTGCAGCACTGTCAGTCACTGACTGTAGGGCAAAATCAGTCTGATCTATATAAGACGTAATAAGTTGCATGAACCCTTCCATACAATTGAGAAACATGTCACTGCAATATTCACTGCTCATTTTCCTGCAATGTGCGAATGACCATTTATCCTATTAGGCAGATTACTTGGCTATTGCACATACTAGAGTGCTTATTGCTTGTGGCAAAGTACATTGGAGTCTATTCTTGGCCAAGAAGATTTTGATCTGCGGCCTTCTAATTACAAGGAATCCAGATTAGAAGAGAGCATGAAACCACCGCCCAGATTATAATTAAATCAAGACGTAGTTTAAACGCCCTCATACTTGTCACTTTAACTCTTTGTGTGAAATTGACACAAATATTACAATGTATCTGTATATTATTGAAGGGAATTTTCAATTTGTTTGCCTCTCTGCTATCTGCATTACCAGAACCATCACTTTCCAAGAAAATCTGGCCCTGTGGCTGCTGTATTACGGGACCTTGCTGGTCCTCTAATGTTAGGCCTCATGTACACTACAAGATTATGGTCTTGTGCAAACTACAAATTATATGGAGCCTTAATATAGGAGTCTATAGTGATCTGCTATACCTTCATGTTCGTTATAGTACAGTGTAGCATGATATTGGCATATGCTTAAAGGGCCTGTCCATCAATAACAATTTTTTGGCAACAGCTGAGACTGTGTTAAAACAAAAGATGTAGGTCTCCCCATACTCCCACTCCTCTTTCGGTCTCTCTATTTCCTTCCACCTATAGTTGACAACCCTTTGAAGCCACTAGAGAACTCCTTTGCTTGATAGGACAACAGAATAGAAATTAAATATATAGGAAATTGTCCTTTTTAGAAAAAAATAAGACAACTTACCTATGATTATCCTTTTGGTCAAACCATGATGAGTTGTCAGTTTGTTCATTGTAATTAGTGTTATGCTTTGAATACAGGTAAGACTGGTTTGTTCAAAGTTGAATTTTGACAGCAATGGTGAGAAAATTGTACAACCAACCACCAGCCATTTTTTAGACAGGTAAAAGGAAGTATTTCCGGTCAATGAATGATACACTTCCTGTTTCCTGCCTGGAAAAAGACTGGTCTAGACAAACCAACATTACCCAAATCTGAGGTGCAACATTAATTTCAGATTCTCCAACTAAGAATGTTGTCGGTAAACTGCAAAACTATCTACATTTATGGTTCATTTTAGGTAATAAAATGACAAAGTATGGGGAGTGTTCAGAAAAATTAGGTCCAAATGTCATCCAACTTACCTTCCTAATATTTTCCTTTTTGAGTGAACAGCAAAATGACACCAATTTGCATAGAAAATTTTCTTTGCTGAATGCATAGAATATAGATGATGCCTATAAACCTCTGGTTTGACTGTTGCATCAGAACCCTCAGTTACAGATTACTGAAGACTTGTTCCATTATTGATAACATTTATGGTATTTGCACATTTAAACAATATTGTCTGATTTACTAATAGTCAACTGTTAAAGGGTTTTTACAATATGATCTATTAGGGCTTTAAAACACCTGCTGTGTCCAAGCATTACATTTATGGCAATTTATTAGAAAAGCCTTCAAGTATGGACTTAACTATAGCCATAGCAGTCATACTAGCAGCTCTGAGGCCCAAAGATTCTAGAGGCCCACTTAGGTGCAAAACATTGTACTCTTTGCATAGGGAATGCCAAGTTGATGTCTATCTGCTATCTAGCATTACATTGTGGGTTCTCTAATCCATGGTGCTGTTATCTATACTTTTAATATTGCTTCTTATGCAGCCGTTACAGCTTTTTGTCATTAGGTGATTGGGGCCCATCTCATTTTATTGTGGGGCCCTATTAATGCTAGAGAAACAATACCAGCTTCAAGTTGGAGAGATGGGGCCAATGGAAGACCAAATTGTTGTTAGTATAACAACAAATTATTTTATTTTCTCATATTTTAAGATCATGGTAGTATTCCACAGAAGTTCAAGCAGAACAATTACTCTAGGAAAAGCCTACGGGTTTCAGGTCCGAGGACCCTTAATCATGCCTCATCTGGAGTGATTTGCACATGGATACAAACGGGTGAGCTGGTTTAATTTCTCTTGTTGTTGGCCCTATGAATGCTAGTTACACCCTTGGTAGCATGTAATACTACAATTTATCCTTTACTGACAACTTCTATTTGAAAATGGGTTGTCTTCATGAGACAACCCCTTTAGGAAATCGCCATTGTTTTTCTGGGTCACCACAGAGCTGTGGCACAAGAGGTGGATTGACATGCATGTTATATAACTTACCTCCTGGATCCAATCCCGATTTTGACAAAAACAAGGTGGGTGGTAATGTGCTCCAAAGTGCACCACAACCACTGGTTTAGACCAATTCCACATTGATATTATATGATATGGCCTGAGTACAGCTGGACTTCCTCCAGTTTTACTGGAAGTAACGTTTCTCACCATTGGGCTCTATAACGCTATAATGTGTCCAGGTGAAACCAGCTTTAGTCATGTATTTTTACTGTAAACATTTCTAAACCAGCAAATAAATTACACAAAATTTACATTATTACTTGGCCTTGTTAACAATCATATTAATTTTACTACCACTTTGCTTGTCTGTAGCATAGTTATGCCCTATTCTTCATCAGATTTTTCTTTCCCTGCCAGTTTCTTCCCAACGATCCTTTTGTCATATTCACAGTTTTTAGCCCACTGTGTTTATTTGTTAATTAAGTTGAATTATTCGGCTGGCAGCTGAGGAAGGGTGACTACCAATGTGGTTATACACTTCATCCTCATGAACAAACCACTAATTATTGCCGAGGATGTCAATACCTCACCCCGAGCATCAAATCTTTAAAGCTACTACTCACTTAAACCTAATGTGATAGATTAGACTTTGTGCATTTGGAATTGTTTTTCAACCAAATTATTTATTTTTTTGTTACCACTTTATTGTAGTTATTATAGATTATTTTACCAAATTGTTATTTTATTACTTTTTTTATTAACAAATTATTTCAGTTATTTAATATTTTTTTTTTCCAAAATAGTTTATTTAATTTGCATGTTACTAAATTATTTGATTATTTACATTTTTTTATTGAGCCTGTTTTGACCTGTGTGACATAATATGATTTAATTGGAACATTTTACCATTAACATTCCAGACAAAAATACCCTCTTACCATTCATTCTCTTTTGGGCCTGTCACACAGATTTTTATTGACATGCCACTTCATTGGTTCTCAAAACGGCCTGCATTCTACTTTTATGACAAATACATCTACCATGTACATGATTGTAACTTTTATTACTTTGTGGTGTTTGTGGCTTTTTATGGATTGTTTTTCATGCTAACTTGTGTCTCGACGTCTGCTGCTACTAGAGGTGTAAGCCCATAGCTGAAGTACTTAAAACTGAACATTTTGCATAAGGCTATAATCTTCATAACTTATTTGTGAAATAAGAAATCTGTCTGAAAACAAAATTGCTATATTTAGCTCTATTACCTCTACGATGCTGAGTAGTGAGAGTTGTAGCCTGCAATGTTCTCACATTCTATAAAATATAGTTTTATGCAATTTCTCATTTTTGTTTTAGCTGAGTGTTTCTGTTTTAAGTATAGGTTACTTGCTACACTTAAAAATACTTAATTTTATACAAAAAAACTTTTGAATTTCCTGGCTTTGAGGAGTCAATGGAAATATGTATAACAATATATTTAATAATAAATTATTCTTTAAATTTCAGTATGGCCATACAACATAGATGACTGTTGTCCGAATAAGCTGATTTCTGTGTGACTAACTCGTGTGTAAGAGTGCCCCAACTGATCCCCGATGAGCGATATTGGGCAAAAAATGGATAGTGCAATTGGATTTTAACTTGCTTTAACCTTTTGTTATCCAGGGACATAAGGGTGTCTAACAGTGGCTTATTCCCCTCTTCATATTGAGAACACATGCATGCTCAGCCCCAGCTGAGTGTGCATGTGTATCGGGGAGGGGCCGAAAGGAATAGCTGATGGGTGAATGAGCATTCAATGAACAACCTGCCTAAGGTACATAACCACATAAAAGTTGGCCTATTGGCTATGGGTATAGAACTGGTATAGGGCACATTAATGAAGCACTTCCAGGTTTACTGAAAGGCGAGGTACAGTTAGTGATAAATATGGATGACGGAAGACAAGAATGGATGAATGAATGTAGACCACTGAGAAAGTAAGAAAAAGAGTAACAGACACAAAAGACAGAGTGGAGGCCACAGTAATCATAGGCCTTTCATGTCATGATAGGATATCGTTTCACTTCAAGATTTTCAAGACCCCTTGTTACATCTCCATTGTTTTCAATGGTCTTGTTTACACTGAATAGCTTTAGTGCAATTTTGGTCAGTCTTTAGATTAAGACAAGGAAAGCTCTTAAAGTAGAGCTCAATATTTTGGAAAGCTGCGAGGAAACCCCCAAAACCACAAAATGCAGCTTGTAAAACTTTTAGGTTTAAATCTCCCAACCCTGGAATTTTGGTTGAAACATCAGAATATTTCCACTAATGACTACTAATGGCATCTGTGAGCCACACGTGACCACAATGAATGAAAGGTTCTTTTAAATGTAACTTTGTCATAATTTATCCTTCTTTCCTATTTTAACATGGCTGTCAAAAACATAAAGTATTTAGTCACTGCAAGATACCATAGGGTCAAACTACATGTCCCACTTGATGAACCTGGATCAATCATTTACTGTGAACTTGGCATGATGCTTATAAAAAGAGAAAAACCTATCATTATGGTTTAATGGCAAATTAAACACAAATCCAAGTGATCGATTCTGGTTGGCCAGAATTGAATTTTGGCAATACTGGTCAATAAAATCAAGAAAAACCTTAGGATGGTTTTAGGGTTTTTAACAGGTTTTTATGGGTTAACTTACCTGTCTGCCCCATTGGACCTGGAGTGCTGTGAAAATCTATGGAAAAACAAACCTCATCTTAGGGTTATTGTTAGGAACAGGGTTAGTGTTAGGGCTAGAGAACACATTCGAGTTCCAGGAGTCCAGAACCCAAATTGTTTAGCAAGTTCAGTCGAAGGACGACAGATTTGCTCAACACCACAAATAAATAATCCCCTGTAGTTATCTAGTGGGTTTGGGTTTACCTTGCCCCAAACCCTTTATGCTTTATTTTTAAACAGGTGCACTCCAATATCAGGCACATTACAAAGCGCCCGCGGGGGGTACTCCTGAGATCGGGGGGCGTACTGGAGGCGTGTCACACTGCAACTGTATGAAGCTACACATTTATAGCTTTTGTATGGCAAATCCAGGAGCATTACTGCTGGAACAGGTAAACAACTTTAAAAGTGGTTTGCCTGAGCCAGAAGTGTCGCTTTGTAGCTAGAAAGAGCTAAATCTATGACCCGCAGTAGAAAAGGTTCATAGATTCAGACGCATTCTATGCTACAAATGCACGCAAAAAAATGGCGCCTGGGCACCAAAAATCATGAATTTCTTCCTTGTCTATTGGTATTTGAACGGTGGTATAAAGCATGAGTTGGCCTACATCAGAATAGTTACAATCTCTGAGGTGATGGCACCTTGTTCATGCCAAACTCAGAGCCTGAAATATGTATGCAAATACGGAGTCTAAGCATCTTTGTTGCTTTGCAGAAACACTACTTGTGCCAACCAGCAATGACATATAATGACATCAATTTGTGTAGGATCTATATACAGGTACCTATATAGGGTTTAGTGTGCCTGTGTAGTCCCTTTTCTAAGTCTAAATGCCCTTATTACAGAAGTCTGTAGGTGGTTATACACATTAGACAGCGGTAGGTTGATGACTGAACAACACAATCATTTCTCATACACATTTTAGTACACGTTGTCCATTACAGTTAGGCCATGTCCCCACGGCACCGGTTTGCGGCCCGTTTTTCAGATGGTTTGCGATTTTGCAAACCGTCTGAAAAACCGGCCGCAAACCCATGCAGCAGTCCCCATGGCTTGATTTTCCGCCCGGCGAAAAAGATTGTGCTTGTTCATTCTTACGTCCAGTTTTCAGACAGAATATGAACAAGTGAATGTGAAGGGGGAGGGTTTTCTCCGCCAATCGCGGAGAAAAGCTGTCCCCCAGCAGCCGTGTGCATGGCACAAAAGCAGTGCAAATATCGGTCGGATAAACCGACCGGTATTTGTCCTGTGCCGTTGGGACGCGCCCTTATTCAAACTGGCCATACATGCTCAATGGCATTAATTGAAGGACAAATGCTCTTTATGGGGAACTTATTTCCTGAAAGTTTATTGGTGGAGGTAAGGTCTTTACTGAACAAAAAAGTTCTCAACCAACTCTCACCGAAATACATCAAGTACAGTCATCTTCTTTCCCGACGCCTTCCTTAACTAAAATAATTGTTCATTGTTAAATTTAATACAACAAATGATTATTTTGGCTGAAATCATCCATGGTCACCAATTTTAGTCATATGGGTATGGGTAACTTAAGACCAGGAGAAGCTGTAACTAGACATTCCTTCACCTGGGGCAAAGATTCAGTTCTCTGCCATAGCCTGTATGTAAATATCTTTACCAAGGCCAGGGCGGCATGCTGGAGACTCCTATGGGTTCAAGAACCTTAGCATATCTCTTGCCACCCCCATCTAAATTTAGCCTTTGACTACTTAGTGTTAAACCTAACAATCAAATACATTTACACCTACATATTCTAGCATTTTAATTTTGTAGGGCAGTGGAGTGGTTAAAATGTGACGTTCAGTCACAAAAGGAAAGTCTATGTGTTTGTGGGCAGCACTAGCTAATTTCCTGGGTGGCCCGAGCTGAGGTTTCAGAAGGGTTTTTTTATTATTTTTTTTAATCATTCTCTGCGCCCTGATGTGCTCTTTTATCTCTTGGGAAGGAGCCATGTTTAGCAGCCTGCCTGTGAAAAAGGACCTCGGGGTTAGGTAGATCTGCCTCAGCTCAAAGATTTCATTATTAGCTCTGTTTCTAGGAGCAAACGCTTATCCCTCCCTTGAGAGACTGTGAAAAATTAACAGCGGCTCATGGTGGCGGTGCAAACCTTAAACTTTAATTACAGCATTGATATTCTTCACACAATAACGCTGTCATCAGTTATTTACATAAAGTTTCAGAGTGGAGAGAGAAGAGCATTTTCTGTAATTGTGCTGGGTACAGCCAGTGCATGCATAATGTATACCGCCAATCCCACACTCATCCAGTGCATACATCCAGAGAGGAGAACGGGGAGGGGGATTTAACCTTGTTATTTGTATTTTATGTGTGATGATGCAAAAAATTAAATACACATAAAACGGATTTCAATGTGCATGCTGCATTAGATGATGTGAATGCGACTAGACAGGATATTGGCGCTGTCAAATACAGAAGTGCTATGTATATAATTCACAGTAAGAATGACATCACAGGAAGGGTGACATCACAGTCTAGATATGTATTATTTATCCATAGGGGAATGTATAAAATATTGTAGACTCCAGAGATTAACCATAGGGTCCAATCTGTTGACAATATCACCTGTAATGTTATAACATTAAAAGGAAAAAAAAAGGATTGGAGTATAAAGAATAAACCTGGTATATAACTTAATATTAATATTCATGCTGCTCATGTGCCCTAGGTATTGAATGAGGCCAAAAATCCACTCAGCATTGCTCAGGGCAGGAACATTAGTACCACAGGTACAACGAGAAGCCAATAAGCCACTGTGCCTTTCCCAGGGCAGGGACATTACTACCAAGGTACTATGTGAAGCCAACAAGCCACTTAGTCTTGCCCAGGGCATGGGCATTACTACCCAGTTACAGGGTGAGGCCAACAAGCCACTTCTGCTTGCCCATGGCATCAGCATTACTCCCCCAGTTACTGGGTGAGGCCAACAAGCCACTTAATCTGCCTTGCCAGGGGAATCGGCATTACTATCCCAGGTACTGGTTAAGGCCAATAAGCCACTCTACCTTGCCTAGAACATGGTATAACTACGACAGGTACTGATTGAGGCCAACAAGCTGCTCAGCCTCAGTGTAACTACCATTATTAGGGCCCCATAGAAGAATGAGATGGCTCATCCACCCAATGACTGGAAACTGAATAATTAAAGCTATAAATGATTGATAGTGCCAAATATCAGAGAACACACATAGATAGCAGAAATATGCCAACTTCTAATATCATACAAAAAGGTACTATGTTCCTGCACCTAACTAGTCCTTTCAACCTCTGGGCCCCATAGGAGATGCTACGGTCAAAGAGTTTTTTGAGTGTTAGGGCAGCAAAAGTTAATTTAGGGAAAGCAATACTGTAGATGTAGAAGAGCTATGTTTGCCATTTGTCATGATGCTTTCGTTATCTGTAGTTTTTATGGCAAATAATCTTAACTCAAACAGTGATGGTGTACAAGGGCATTTAATGACAAATTCAAGTCTGCTACCTATACATCTTTCTAAGGCCCCAATAGATTTTGGCTGTAATGTGTTCAGGAAAGAGTTTTTGGCTGAGGAATGTCATGGCGTGAATATGGATAAAATTCTTACTTTATGAAAATGTAAAGCAGAACACAGAATGCATTGTGGAGCAATTAGGACATAAACAAGTGCCCCAGATGCTGTGTCTCTATCCCTGTTCTCCCTAAGGCCTCTATATCCTCCTGTCCTCCTCCATGGCTTCCTAGTCATCCTCTCCCCCTTTTTCTTCATATGTCTACTCTCAGCTTCTCTCCCTTTCTCCATCTCGTCTCTCACTGTCGTTCCAAGCCCAGAAAAGCCTCGGGGAGTCACGTCAGTCCTATCTATCAGCGAATATTCTGCGTTGTGCTGCAGGAAGGAGCACGGAGAAGGCAGAGCGGCAGCACATAGTCAAATTTCACGGGCTGAATATTTAATGAGGGCAGTGCTGTTTATTTGGTTACCCTGTTGATTTCCCTCACCCTGTCAATAGCTGCTCATATCTGCTTGCACGATGATCTTTACAATTGTGTCTCCTAAGAGCAGAGACATTAAAAGCAATTATGGATTTTATACAGGAACCGCTCTGATATTTCCAGCTAATCTAATTTGCAGTCTGCTAGTTTATTGTCTGCTATTTCAGGGGCGTTTGAGCGTTATGGAAAATCCGATTTGCCTTTATAATTTTACATAACGTCATTAACACTGCCAGCGTCTTGCTTTGGATATTGTTTGGTTGGGTGAATGCTTATGGAAGATTGTAATGTTGTCAACGTAAACTTCATTAATGTCCTCCCTCTAAATATCCAGCAAAATCTGTCACATTTCATTAAACATTAAAACACGTTGGGGACGCATTGAAGTAAGAAATAGAGGGAAACCAAAGCCGTATTCCCATAAAATAAATTTAAGTATGTATATGCAAATTTTACATAGTAATAAATAGATAACTACTTCCAGCTCACAAAAAAAGTTGCAACAAAATAATTTTCTTACTTGTTTGTGTAATGGGATTGGAGGTTTACAGATACATTATACACATAATCCCCATGGATTGTGCATGAGATAATTGGTTTCGCTAATACATAACTTTCAGTTATAATGCAGATGAGTTCTCGGTTCTTGAATTGCTGTAAAGGCTTCTAATACAACTTATCGAGGGACATGTCTGAAAACTGTCTTGGTCTAAGACTTTTCTTGTTGCCCATAACAACCAATCAGAGCGGCTCTTTCATTTTTTCAGAGCTCCATATGAAATGAAAGGGGAACTCTGATTGGTTGCTATTGGCAATAAGAAGAGTTTTAGACCAAGACAGTTTTAAGACATGTCCCCCATAGTCTTTTCCATGGATGACAGTCTTGGTCTTGGTGAAAGTCTATGGGGTAAAAATAATCAGGAGGAAGTTCTATTCAAGAAGAAAGTTTGAAGGTAGCAGCAAGCATAGAACATAGTGTATATTGAGCTTTAGATTCAAATCGGGATGATTTGGCCAGACCCAAAATTTGAGCAACCAATCAGCAGCCTTCAGAAAAAATAAGTAACCAATGGTAAGCCTATCTGTCAACAGGAAAAGGAAGTGTCTAATTCATAAATAAGACACTTCCTTTTCCTGTCTGACTGGCAGTTATCTGATTAGTTACAATGAATGATATGGCAGGCTTCCGATTTTGTTTTTTTGTTTTTTGTTTTTTTTACATAGGCTGCCCAAAATTTGGGTCTGGCTAATTCACTTCAACCTCTATCTAAACGCTAGTTCAATAGTGTAACACTAGTCATAGTAAATAAATTAGGCCAGAGTTACTTACATTCCACTTACTGATGTAAAAAATTACACTGAAGGACTAATATGCACGCCTTTTAATGAACTTATCGCATCTGTGGATGTCCAATCTTTACAAATGAAAATCTATACTTGTTCTGTAAGAGAGTGGCATAAATTGGCTTAAAACGTTACTGATTTTTGTGCAAAGAAGGTTGTGCAAAAATGTACAACTGTTATATGTGGAGCATGGCATACATTACTTGATATATTCCAACTATTATTCTAATATATAATCAGAATAAAGAGGTCAAGGTAATTTAAGATTTCACTCCTCTACATACTTATGCTTGTTTCACTGGTAGCAAACTTCAAAATAATTCTCAAAAACGCTCTATAAGCATTGTAATTAGAAATAGACATATTTCTTGTTTGTTTAGAGTTCTTCATGCAGATTTTACTTGCCTATAACCTGCCTACTAGTTCATATGATTCTACTTTAAGCTTGGAGCCAGGCATCTAATGTGTCTAAGCATTGGCCACAAGTGTTGAATTTTTTGGGTTGCTTCCTCCTTATTTCTTCTTCCCTGGCAACTAAAAATGCTCAAACTGGCTCCTGAAATGTTCTTTCTGGCTCCTGGAGTTTGTAATAATATGAATATAATCTGCACACCCTCTTCTATTTGCTGGGCAGGCAAAACCCCTACTTCCATCTTATTGTCCTTAAATTTAATTTTTTTTCCTGAAAATGTCAAAAAATTTAGCAGATTAAATACTATTTTTTGACCAACGCAGAATTGTTTTAAACTTATCAAGTTCACATGATTATCGTTGGCACTGGAGACCATCCTTGATCATGTAAGACAAAATCCACAACCAGAATATTAATTGTTCTTCAAATTAAGATTACAACTCAAGGATATTGGTATTAAAATAAAATGATGTTTATGATAACCTTCTACTTTCGTCTGGGTTCAGGACTGGATCATAACTGGATCATAACTGGAGGACACATTATGGAAAGAATAAGCCCTTCTTTTCTTTGAAATCTATTCTTGGTTTTGGCTTTAAATGCTGCATCTAAAAAGCTGAACATGTGAGCCCAGCCTTAATCTTCATCCCATCTCCTACACTGATGAGGTTGATTATCTGATATCAAAAGCCTATGTGAAATTATACGTCTTTGTCCTTATTTGCTTAATAAATTCTACTTAAAGAGCTCTTAGTCTTAGAGGTACTCAGGGTTAAGGCTTCCACATTGAAGAGTCCTACAGGTTGTAAAATGAGCCAAACTCTGATTTGCAGCCTCTTTTAGGGAGTGATAGATGAGGTTTTCTGTCACCCAGCAAGGCTCTTTTTCCTAAATATCTGTCAAGGCGTTCTGGGGGCACAATCGCCAGCAGTAATTCGACCTGTGAGATCTTGTGTTCCACTTAGAAAGGGAAACAAAACAGATTAGGAAAAGACACAAGTGTTTGCTGTGTGAAGAGGGTCATTAACAACTAATACTAATGATGAAGTACTTCTCACATGGGACGGCTCTATGAAACGATCAATGTGGGAGGTGATAAGACTGAAACTTAAAGCCAGAACTTTTTGAAACAAAAATATTTTCAATTGTATATCATTAAAAGCTCTAGCACATCATACATTATATAGGTCATTGGACATATGGAATTGATGTGGTGTTCATCATCTTACATTGTAGAAGGTCTATGGTTTTACATTTGTTTTGATTTAAATGTATGAATAATAGACATCTCTGTAGCGGGTTGTATCTAATTTCTTAGAAAAACACTGTGTATTTTTGAATGTTACCTTTGACCTACACATGGCCATTGTGAGAAATGAGCCATTATTCAATATATCAGCTCTTTAGGAACTAGTAATATATCGCTAGTACTAGTTTTCCCTCAAAAAGCCAGCAGAATGGCCACATTTATGTATATAGAGAAGGGATATTCCTTATGGCTGACTAATTTCACAGGATTATTAGAGGATAAGGTCCCTTTCTACAGTGGTGTTGCCAATAGCAAGGCATAATATGTTGCTCTGGTAACTATCTAATGATGGTTTTTTAAATTTATTTTTATATTGTCCCAGCATATTCCACAGTGCTATAACAAAATATATTTAATCACAATTGTTCCTATCTCCTGTGAGGCTCACAATCTAATTTTCCCATCTCAGACAACTATGCTTAATCAAAGGTTAGTTTCATAGGAAACCATTTGATCTAGCAATATGTTCAGAAAACCGATGCACACCAGCCATTCAGAGAGTTATCCCCCAGAGGGTCTGTTTACATTACTTACCATTGGATTTCCATTTTTTTAATTTCAAGAATAACTTGGGGGCTCTGGGGGCCTTGGTTTAAATCCCACCAAGGACAATATCTGCAAGGAGTTTGTATGTTTTCCCCATATTTGCATTGCGCTTTCCCCCACACTCCTAAATATACTGATAGTTTAATTTGGAATCTAGACTGTGAGCCCCAGTGGGTAAAGGGGCCAATGTGAAAAAAGACAATCTCTGTATAGCAATATGGAATAAAATGGTGCTATATAACTTGATACAATTAATAGTCCAGTGGTGCAACTTAAAGCTCCTGTCTAAAATGTAAAATATGTCCATTTAAAAAAATACAGAGAGAGACATGTAAGAAAACTGTGTAAGAATTTGTGTGCCTATATCAACCAATCAGAGATCCCCTTTCGTTTTTTCAGAACACTACATGAAATGAAAGGGGCGCTCTGATTGGTTGCTATGGGCAACAAAGAAAGTTTTAGTCCTAGACCGTTTTCATATTTGAGACTGACCTTCAGTTTTGTGGATTTATTTGACATAAATAAAATAGAAATCCAGTGAAAACCTGAGATCTAACTAGATCAATTTGCAAAAATGGAACGCATGATTCCAATGATGGGCGAATGATATCTCTAATGATGGCCAAAATGCTTTACTTTTCCTGACTTTGCCACTTTTCCACGCTCAAACTGGCTCACCAGCATTTCAGATTATGGCACCCAGACTCTGACACAAGTGTCCTAAAGGTCCAACAGAAGACAGCTCCATTTTGAGCTGAATTTTAGCCACTACTAAGGTCTGTTTTGTATGGATTAATTAATAAATTACCTACTAGACCTTACTTATGACATTTCCTGCTTGTACTTTTTCCTTGCATGTGCCCAAAGTTGATCTACCCATCTTGATATTACACCCTCCCCTGACTTTTAGTTGCAATAAAACAGTGAATAACTCTTTCTGGGATATTGAAAGCTTTAGGGATCCAACAGTGGACATTTGGATGTAAGTAGAGTTCATAGGGCCCCATAGCAAAATTAAATGAGCACCCACCACCTAATGACAGGAAACTGAAACAGCAGCATAAGTTGCAATAATTAAGGTAATGCAAAATAGCACCATATATCAGAATCCACATTGGATTCTTGGTCGAACTTTATAGACATATGTTTTTTTTCAACTGCACTAATGATGTAATATAGTAGTACTGTACTAGACAGAAATCCACCAACTTGTTATTCCCTACAAAAAGATACAATGCTCTTGCATCTGAGTGGTCCCCTCAAACTCTGGGCTCCATAGCATCTACTGTGGCTATAGTTATGCCCATGGAGCACAAATTCAGTAGAGGACCTTCCTAAACTATAACTAAAGGGGTGTTCACACAGAGGAACATCTACGTAAAAAGTCGGCTCATAGTTAGCTACGAGCAGACCATGTTACAGAATGAGGAGGGTGCCTTCCCTTCCCATTCATTTCTATTGGAGTTCCAAATATAGACAAGTGAGTGTGCTCAGCTATATTCAGAACTCCCATACCAATGAATGGGGAGGACAGACACAAGCGCCATCCTTCTTATCTTCTAACAAGACTATGAACCAACTTGTACACGCATGTTCCTTGGTGGAATACCTCTTTACTTATACTAATAGTATTGTTTCTCTTGCATCTGCCTACAATCATTTGTCTTGTTTTCCTTATTTGTACTAAAAACTTCCCAAATTTCTTCTGAAAAAGTATCTTCAGCAAGTGGATTATGCTGCTCATTTGTTGTCTTCTCACAGACCTCTCACCTTTAAGACGGTTCCTTCAGCACAATTACATTTACAAAAGCAGCAGGCAGCCCCTGAATTAAGAAAAGTTCGATATCTAAATACTTTTTACAGTTGTTGACATGAAAATGTTATTCTTGAGAAGCTATTCGACACGTTAGGAAAACTCCGGCTCTTGAGCCCTCCAGCCCTCCCACATGGCAGTGATGAGCAGCGAACAAAAAATAAATATTTATACATCCATGTCAGATGCCAAGTAGTTAACCTCCCAGATAAAAAGGTGTAATACTCAGCAGAGGGAAACTTGTCCTATGATAACATTATCTTAAACTATCCTGTGTCAAAACATGTGTAATCTGTCATTAGAGAAAGGTGTGTATTACTATTGCTGTTTGTATCTCTTGAGTATATGATTAGTTATACTCATCGCTATAAACACATTGGTTCTCATCTAGGATCATAAACTCCGCAGTCACAAATGTCTGTATTTATAGTCACTGCTTCCTTGGGCAATTTATGTGACTACGCTCTAAATCAGCAGTTGTGCCAAAGTGTTTGTCCCATTACTCCTCACTCTCCTTTACTTTCCCATTACTATGTAGAAGGGGTGATGAATTTTTTTTAAAGAATTTAAAAGAAAAATCTGTTTATTTTCTATGCAATGTTTACAAATTACTAAAATGTATGAAATCAAAATAAAAAAATGGAACTGAAAGAGAATCCTTAGTCACAAATGTATTTATAGTTATATCCTTGAGCAATATATGTGACTACGCTCTTAATCAGCAGTTGTGCCAATGGGATTCCTCTGCACATCTTTCTTTTTCTTTTGTACCGTTAAAAGAGGTGTAGAAATAATTTTGTTTAATGCTATACAATTTTTGTACATTACTAAAATGTAAAGATAAAAAATGGAGATAAAAAAAAATACGTTCTTACAAATCTCCTTGTTTATCAGGGTGGCCATAGGAGGATTCAAGGCCCAATACAGCCAAAACAACTGGACCCCTAACCCATTACTAGTTCCTATCTTGCACTATATCGTTGGGCCAATTTTTTTTTTTTAAATTTGATCAGGGTCCCTGACAGGAGTACTGACTGTACTTCTCTGATGGTTTCCCTGGAATTTATATGTGGTGCATTCTTGGGCAATTTATGTGACTACGTCGTAAATCAGCAGTTGCGCCAACATGATTCTGTTCCATTAAACCACACTTTTTTTTAAATTTATTTTGGTAAGAAGGGTTTAAGAGCAGTTGCAAGAAAAAATGGAAAAATATTTTAACAAACTTCTGTTTATTTTTATGCAGCGCTTGTACATTACTAAACTCTATAAATAGAAAGTAAAAAAAAACAAACAATTCAGCTGAAAGTAACTCTTAGTCAAGATGTCTGTATTTATAGTTGGTGTGTCCTTGGTTAATGTGTGTGCCACTGGGATTCTGTCCCATTACTCCACAGTCTTTTTCTTCTTTTAGTTAGTAAATAGTAATAGTAAAGGGACAGAATCACATCGGCACCACTGCTAATTTAGAGTGTAGTCAAATACATAAACCAAGAACTCAGAAGCCCATACTACGGACATTTGTAAGTACGGAATTTTTTTTCTTTTTTTTTACATTTCAGTGCAATGTATGAACCATGCATAGGAAATAAACAGATATATATACATATTTATATATATATATATATATATATATATATATACTTTTTTATATTACTGAAATGTATAAATAAGAAAATAAAAATGAAAAAAATTCCATACTTACAAATGTCCGTATTATGGGCTGCTGCGTTCTTGGTAAATGTATGTGACAACACTCTAAATTAGCAGTTGTGTCAATGTTATTCTGTCCCTTTACACTACGGGTTTTTTTCTTTTCTTTTTATTATTAAGAAACGTTGAAAAATTGTAAAAAAAAAATTACAAATTCAGACTTTGTATTTATCTTATGTCTACACATTTTACTAACGTATAAAAAAGGAAATAACAGTTGAAAAAAAACAAAAATGTCTATGCTACTATTTAAATGGTGCTTTCCTATCTATGCCTTTTGACTGTCAGGTATTTGCATTATGGCTAAGGAGTTAAGTTTTCCTTTTGCAAAGTACTAGTGGTTTTATATGTGCCAGAGCACCATGAGCCAGGTGTGACTGCTACCTATGGACCCCTTGTAGCTTCATGTATGGAGGATTAACTCTCAGCGTTTATAGCTTTGAGTACAATTGCTGCATAAAGGAGTATTTTTAATTTACTATTTCTGTTCCAAGCGAGCTCTCCGTTCCTTGTGTCCGACACACACCAGGCCAGGAACGGAAGTAGCAAGATGGCAATACCTCTTCAAGTGGTTTTCTGCTTTACAGAATCCTTACTTGTTAGAAAGCAAGAAATATCACAAAATTGAAAGCTTTATTCATATACAAAATTGTATATAAAGAAGGTTTTCACTTTATATTTAAAGATTGCCACAATCTCATTTCATACCTCCTGCATCCAGCTCCTCAGCTCTGTGTGCTCAGAAGGGGGCGTGTGTTATTTGTTTGAATTGCATATCATGTGACCCAGCAGGTTATCACCAGGCCTTTCCTCTCTCTAGTCAAAGAAATGTCTGTTTATGTAAAGAGCTGTGAGTAGTTACAAAGTAGCTCAGATGTAAAACTTTTGCCTCCAGGCACAAGGTTCTTCGGTTCAAATCCCTGCAGGAACCAAACCTGTGGATTTTATTTCTCTTTATCAATGCACATACCTTATTGAGGTTTCTTTTTTAATTTATTTGCACTGTTTGACTTATTACTACGGAGCACAGAGGAAGGAAGTAGAATGACAGCACCTGGGGTTTGAACACTCAGTAGCTGCCTGAGAGGCGATGTATGAGCATGTGCGACCAGGACTGAGGAGCTCTCAGCTCTGGTCGTATCTCCTGGAGATGAGCTGTGAACAATGGATCGCTAAAGGAGCAGCTAAGACAAAAACGGTCCAGAATTTTTAATAATGAATGGTGAAAATGTTCATTATTTAATGTACACACTTCCCACGTCAATTTTACTTTGTGGCAAAACCCCTTTAATATTGTTCTGGAATCTGAATAGTTTGGTGTCATTTGATAATAAGTTGATCACAAAGTGTCCCCTCTGCTGGGAATCCCAGTGATCAGCTGTAATATGTGAGGAAACTAGGCAGTAATTGTTTATTTTCCCTGCAGCGCCCACACAAGTACAATGAAGCATTACACAGGGACCTTTCGTACTGATAGGGTGTCACTGTAACAGGACATGTCCTCCAGAGAGATAGTGAGACAATTTATGTAACAGCTTATTACTCTGGCTAACAGATAATAATAGTGAACAGGTGTCTCCCTCCATAAACTCAAAAGTTTCCTTATAGGATGTATGAAAATTGTTTTTCTAAACTGGACAATCCCATTAAGGATAGAAGTAGTCGACAGATCTGATTTAATAGTTATTATTGTTTTTGTTACTGACTATTTGTCTTGGTAGCACACACTAAGCCTGTATGTACATAAAGTACAAGAGTACACAGCTATAACACAACACCTATAGAAGTCTTCAGTCTAATGCCATACCTGTGAAAGGAAAGACACTTTGGCATATTCCACCAGATGCTGTGTCTGATCCTAGGGTTGAATGCCTCCAAAATACAGTACCGTATAGAGGCACTATATAGCGGCACACATAGTACCTTTAGCTCAGTAGTGCAGAATTGTAGGAATTCTGTGTGCCTTTGTAGGTCTTTAGGTTTTGAGTAGAAGAAAATCTAAAACTTAAACAAGTCTCATTTGCCCAATGTGTTCTTCTTAATTGCTTAACTATTCTGATGGTTTGATGCCCTGTGACACTATAAACTGCTGGCTCCAATACAAACCAAACTGATGTGGGTGCTAAATTGCCTTTAGTTAAACAATTAGGTGTTTGGATTGAGAAAGAATTTCAGAAGTAATTCTGCAGAGACCCATGTGAACTGTCCCTGACTAGGAGGAGGCCGATGTCATTAGAGGGAAGGTAAACACAGATCAGCAAAGTAGAATCGGAGGGGGACACATAGTATTGTAAAATGCAAAATTAATTAGCTGGGGAGTAGCAACTCGTTTGCTTGCACTGTTGATGCAGCATTCATGCTTCCACTCAAAACACTAGCTCAGCCCTATATATATGACTCAATGGAAGACGACTTTTAGATTAGCAAGGCACATAGTAAATAATATTTGGGCATAATTCTTGTTATATGCTGTAAGAGAATAATCTATAATAGAATGACAAAGAAGCCTAGTCAACTATTATTTACTATTGTTACAAGTACAGTATAGTGCAAATATCTTAATTGGTGCATATTTGATGTAAAACAATAACATATGTATAATACCAGCAGGCAAGAAAGAATATAAAGGAAAATTCTATCCCAACAAGTTCCCAATTTACACAATAAAGTCATAGAAACATAAAGAGGAAATACATAAGAGTTGTCAAGGGAGTAATTACAGGGGGTGCAGAGGTAGGAATCGTACCTGCACCATGACCCCTGTGCTACATAAGAAGACTCTAGTATTTTAAATGGCACATGGTGATTGAGGAGGTACTGTTACAGATCTTGCATTGGAGCCTAAGGGCATGTCCCCACTGCACGGGTTTTCGCCCGGTTTTTCAGCCGGTTTGCGTTTTTTCAGACCGCCTGAAAAACCGTCCGAAAATTAGCACAATGGGACTCTATGGAAAAACGTCGGACGGTTTTTCCGCCCACGGCCCGGCCGCAAAACATTGTAGAAGCACAATCTTCCATATGTTTTCGGACGGAATCTGTGCTTCTCAATGTGAAGGGGAAGGGCTTTTCTCCGATCATCACGGAGAAAAGCCGTCCCCCCGTGGCCGTGGGGACGGCCGCAAAACTGGACAAATACCGTCCGGTTTTGTCCTACATCGTGGGAATGCACCCTAAGGTATTCAGAGGAAAAGCTAGCAATGGACATTGCCATGGCTAACCAACAACTATGATGTCAGACTTTAATGTCTGGCCCTTAGAAAGGGTAATGGTTCGTAAGTGGAAGACACTGGTCTTTAGTGTTGGACTTCCGATTCAGGTCAATATCATATTTGATCCAAATGTAAGTGGTTCAGTTTAGCCCAAAGGCAAAAATCATAAAAATATATATACCCTAGTACTTAACCTAAGTTATGGTTATTTATATGTTTTTACAGGTTAATGTACTGTTCAGTGGTGCTCACGGTCCAGTGGCGCACCTGGTGTGGTGTTCTTTCCAGTCTAATGGCAGTTACCATATCATAGGATACCCCTATGTTATAGTAACTGTGACACTGCATCATGAGAGATGCCACACCGGCAGTGCCAAGGAATGATAAATTAACCTGTAAAAAAAACTAATTCCAATTTAAAGTTAGGGCTAGGGAAAAAATATTCAGGTTCAGAAATCTGAATGTTTTCACAAGTTCAGTAAAAAAGAGTGTTGAACCAAATGTTCTACTACTTGTCTTTATGGATTTGCTAATAGAAGACAGTTACTATGTTGTAAGGTTTTATGTGTGTATGAATGGATACATTTTTACACTAAAAGGAAGAAGGCTCCAGCGCATGAGTGCACCATACGAGAAGTCTTAAAGTTGTCTGTCAAATGAGGTTATGGAGGAGAAACAAGGTTTTTGTGGAATGGATGTATGCAGTTAGCATAATTGGGTACAGCGTTCCAGAGGGATTCGATCTGCAATGATTTTAGAATACTTAATACTATAGAAAATTCAATACATATTAAAACTCTAATATAGTGGAGAGGAGAAAACTGGGAGATTTTCCTATAGAAATCAGCATATTTGGCAGTATATGTGTATTATATTAAAAGGGTCCTAAGCTAAAACATATTAGTGTTACTTAACTGAGCACAATGCAAAATGTGAACTAGTAAACACATTAGCATACTGTAAGATTATATATATATATATATATATATATATATTATATATATATATCTCATGTGAGTGTGTATATATATATATATATATGCATATATATATATATATGTATATATATATATATATATACATAACATATACCGTATACAGTAAGCTATATATTGGTCCCTTATAAAAACAATCTTATCTGATGCTTTGCACTGTCACCTCTCACCTACCTTTTGTCAAATGTCATTATCGCCCATAATATTGTATAGCTTTGCACTTACAGATCACTCACGTGCATTAATATTAAGCATGACCTATTCTGTTCCCACAGTGGGTTAAATGTAACCTAACCATTCTAGGCAAAAATAAGCACAGCCCTTTCATCACTTCACCAAAGGCACTTTAACAAGATTATCTCCAGATAAGATAACAATCCTTCAGTCTCAAGTGGAGAATCCTGTCCCCCTATTAGAGTGTGACAAGACCCACTTTAAGCTGAGGGCTGGTATCCATCATTAGGTGAGGCGCAGGCCTAATTATCCTGTAATTGCAGCCTGCAGCTCTCTGCCATTCTCTATTCACACACAAGATTAGGTTCTTTCAAAATAAGAAGCTTGGAAGCCGAAAGGTGTCAGGGTAATAAATTAATGACATAGGAACTTTAGCTTCTGGGCCCCTATCTCTCTTTTAAAGGGTCTGCTTTAATGACGTTTGCTGCTTTTTTAGATATATACAATTGACTAATATAAACTAAACATGGAGATGGAGTATACAGAACCAGCTGAGCATGAGATGGATGATACATTATACATATGTATACATATGTTTATAACGATTCAGCCAAAGACAGTGGCATGTCTTCCATAGTAATTGCCCCATGCAAGAGCCCATAGAAAGGTTAAAGAGGCTGTCTCACTACAAGGATTGCTTTCTATGTTAAAGAGGTTGTCTCACTACATTGATTCATCTTACTTCAGTCCTGTTCTCTTGGTTTCATTTTGAATTCAGGGGCATGTTTACTGGCTTCCACTAGGCTGCAGTAGAAGCCAGGTCTGTAGCTATAGCAACCTGAGGAGCTGATGCAGCCCATTCAAGAGGGGATAGCTAGGAATAGGTAGGACACAGTTAATGGATAACTATTACAAAGTGACTTGTTTTTGCAAGATCTTTAACATAAAATCAATAGCAATTCTTGTAGTTAGACAACCCCTTCACCTGCAAAAAAAAGTCCCTTTGCTTTATGTGTCCATTAACAGTGTCCTACCTATTCTGAGATATCCCCTCTTGTATGGGCTGCATCAGCTCCTAAGGTCGCTATAGATACAGACCTGTTCAATCTCTCCTGATAGGCTGTCAACACTGGTCGCTATAGCTACAGACCTGGTGTCCTCAGCAGCTTGTCACTGAAGCCTAGTAGAAGCCAGTAAACATGTCCCTTAATTCAAAATGAAACTGAGAAAACAGGACTGAGGTAAGATGAATGGATGTAGTGAGACAACCCCTTTAAGATGAAGGTGGTGGTGAGCCTGCTCCACCTAATATTTTTATCAAGTCACTTTCATTTAACAAACAAAGGAAGTATAAACTACATGGTCTCCTACCATGTGCCACTTATAATACTGGTGTCTTTTTATTTGACAGAGGAGCCCTCTCAGGTGCATCTGCTACCTCTGAATATAGTTCTGCTACCTCTCCATAAAGTTACGCTTCAAGAAGCCAGAATTTCTAGTTATCCTATTGGAGAAAGAAGATCAGTTAGAGTGTGCCATGACCAAGGAAGGACCTCCATTCTGATTTGGTCATTCTTTTTTCTATTTACACTTTTAAATGGGTGTTAGAGCTTGTACACATGGCTTATTTGGACGAGGTTTTGGACGAGGTTTTTGGAGCGTTTCCTCACCCAAAACCTTGTCCAAAACACTTCCAAAACGGCCCCAGTTCATTTAATTGATTCCTTTGTAAAACCTTGTTGTAGTTCACACACAACAAGGTTTTTACACGATTCTTTGGAAGCACTGAAAAAGAAGTGTCCTGTCAATTCTTGAAGCGTGCTTTCGGCACGGTTTTGGGCCCGGTTTTTGTCCTGGCTATTAATTTGTATGGGTGAAAACCTCGTTCAAAACCTGATCCACAATCTCGTCGAGAAACGCCTCTAAAACCTCTTCTGAAGAAGCGTGTTTCAGGGGAGGCTTTGGGAGTGGAAACGCTCTGAAAACCTCGTCCAAAACCATGTCCAAATAAGCCGCGTGAACATGGCCTTATAGTTTGTTTGTTTTTTTAAAAAAACATTTAATGAGTTAAAATTGGGGGTATCCTCCTGGAAAATGCATGCTCCTCACTTCCTGTCATCCAACTACTGTTGGACAGCACGTGGCACAGGAAGGGAAGAGAAACAGATCCCAGGGCGCTACACAATGGCAGCAATAGGAGACTGGATGGTGATCATGCCTTTTTTTCTATTTCCCTAGCATAATTTAACATTCATTAAAAAAAAAAAAAAAAACTGGAATAGCCTTTAAAGGGGTATTCCCACCATACACATTGATGGCATGTTGATAGGATATGCCTAAATATGTAATAACTGCAGGTCCCAGGGGTGGCTCAGCTGTACTTGGAACTCCCATTGAAATCAATAGGACAGTTCTGATCACTTCTCTTTTCAAATTGGAGAACTTTCAGGGTCTGGAAATTCTTCTTAAACATGAATTATTATTACTTTGTTAGATTTACTGCAATTAGGGCCCGTTTACACGGCAATGGACAAATACCGGTCAGTTTATCCGACCGGTATGTGTCCGGTCTGTGTGCCATGCACACAGCCGCGAGGGGATGGCTTTTCTCTGCGATGAGTGGAGAAAAGTCCTCCTCCTTCACATTCACTTGCACATATTTCGTCCGAAAACCAGACGAAAGAATGTACATGCTGAATGTTTTTCGGGCGGCCCACGGATGGAAAAACCGCTGGGCAGAAAACCCGTGCAGGGGGGACTGCTGCACGGGTTTTCCACAGGAGCCCTTTGTGCTTGTTTGCGGCTGGTTTTCCGACTGTCTACAACACCGCAAACCGTCTGAAAAACCGGCCGCAAACCCGTGCCGTGGGGACATGTCCTATCTTTATCTATATACTCTAAATGTTTTTAGTTCTATAGTACTTCTGTTACTAATGATGCTATTATACAATAAATAATTTAATTTTCCATTTATTTTTTTATAAAGTAACAAAAAAACAGAATATCTTCAAAAAGTAACATTTATATTTTATATATTTTTCATAAAACCATGCTGATTCATTAAACTAGCACAGTAAGCAATATTACTCTGTATGTGGTATTTGGCATTCTAGTTGTGAAATTATTTGCTATGCAGTATGCCTAGCATTAGTATTGAGAAAGGACTGTTGTAATGAAGTGATTATCTATCTGACTCTTGGCATCCTGCTTCTCTTATTAAATCTCTCTCTGGATGTGGTTTCTGCATTTCTTTAGCAGGGTGAGAATATTAAAGGAGATAACGTGTATTTCTTTTCAGTTGTTGCTGTGGATGGATATATCAACTGCTATGCGCATTCAGTTTATAAATATTCATCATATGGATAATAATTGTTCCTGGATTTCTACCTTTGGGAAGAAAATACACATAGAAGCAAGGGAAAAAAAATGATAATAGACATTAAAGATAATAAAACATAAATACCTTACTTACAGTAGCATCATCACTTGATCATTACTACTACATTATGGCCCAGTGGCCTTACCTTGAAGTATGTCCCACAACCCAAAGATCTTGTCTCCTTCTGGGATTCACAATCAAGGTCCCATCCCTCTCCATAGGAAAGAATCACTTGGTTCACTATACAACAAGCTGGAAAATCTCTTCATGTATTACTTAGCATCAAAATGCGGAGAAGCTCACCACAAATCACCTAAGTGTAATGGAGATTGGATAAATCCATAATTCATATGCAATTTTAAATTTGTATTTTAGGTTTTATACTTCAAAAGTTCTCATTGTGGATTCCCCTCACATTCAGTACGTCCCACAAATACGGTAAAATCATAGCATTCATTGCATGGTATAATTTCCCGGCGTATTCCCCGTGAAAAGAGAAAGTGAATGGGATCCGGGCCAGAGCACCTTTTAATGTACACGTTGGCCAGCGCATTCTTTCAACAGCAGGCGTATAGCAGCGTGCACAGGTATGAGCCGCTATATGCCGCGTGAGCCCGGCCTTAGGGTTTACTGGCCCCATATGATTTCTAAGAATTCTTGGAAACCTCTCTGGATGTGCATTTTGTAGTCTTTTGGATCACAGCTTCTCTGATGTTGAAGTTTCAAAAAACCCCAAAATATTACAAGAAAATTTAATCAAATAAAAATAATAGAAAAATAAGACTAATCATTATAACTGCAATAATAAATAATAATGCTACATAAATTAATACAAAATTATTATTCAACATAATTTCATAGAATTAAAAATACATTTCCCAATTTACGATACAAATTATTAATTCTTTTGAAAATGGATTGGATGGAAGGAACGCTACATAATATTAGACTTGCACAACCCTTTTCTTAAACACGAGAGAATTTAGGGTCACATATATAAAACGGTTTTGGTCTAAAGCTCACTTTTTTCCCCATAGAAACCTATGTGGAAAAAAGTGAGTTTTAGATCAAAACCGTTTCACACATGTGGCCCTTAATTTCTTTATCGCCTTAGCACATGAGACTAAAAATGAAAGAATGCCTCCAAAATTCAATATGGTACCAGGAGTCTGTGGGACTTGTCCAAGAAAGATCGATGCACTCAAACTGGTGCATCATGGAGGATCCAGAGGAAAAAAGGAGGTGGAACACTTTTATAATGTCACGGTTGGTTTATGGAGTAAATTGAGGGTAAACCTGGTAGTTCTACAAACACTCAATTGGCCTTGGTCCACAGGCACATCGACAAGAGGAATGGATCTACTACAAATATCAGGTAGGCAGTAAAATGTGAGTGTGCTTTTTCTTTTGAGACCTGGCTAGATTGAAAAAACAAAACTACTAAGATGTATAGAACCTGGGACTGGATAAAATATAACTTTAACGCTTCGGAATATACTTTTTTAGTTATTATTGTTTTTTCACATTTGGGCACTTTTTATGTTTGTTTATTGCTTAAGTAGTTATCTACTACATAGCTTGTTATGATTAGATAGCGTCTATGTAGTTAAGTTTCCTAGTTGGGGACGCCCTTATTGGGGCGACTACCCCATTTTTTGTAGGAAGTCTTAGTTGTTTTAGGGATATTAGAGTGTATCTTAGTAGTTTTGTTTGTTGTATTAAGTATTTGTATAACCAGGCATTTGAATATTTGTCTATTGCGGGTTCTTCTTATGCCCTTGTATCAATTTAAAGTAGGGCTTTGTAGTTTTCTTTCTGGCTAGATTGAAGTATTAGATTACAACTTGTTACATAAGGCTAGATCCACAAAGCATCGGATTAAAAACGGACGGAAGGCGACAGTTTTTTGTCCAATGCACGACCTCGGTTTTTGTCACTGTATTTAAAAAAACGCAATCGGTTTTAACCAACATGTCGCTAAATATGCCGGCACCAGAAAACGAGCAGAAAGAAAACAACCTGTGTTGACTATAGGCCGTTTTTTCTCTTACAGTCGATGGGCTGCCTGAACGGTCGCATTTTCAGCGATTTTACGATCCTAAAACCCCCGAAAATACAATTGTTTTCTTGTGCTGTGTGGACATAGCCTAATAATGTTAAAGATGTTTAAATAGATGTGATTCTGATAATGAGTAGTAAAGGAGAGATCAGAAGAGAAACATTCCTGATATGGTTAAGAATGTGGTCTTACTCTTCATCGGGAATCAACAAGGAGAGAAAATTTCTCTAGGTTTTACAGTTTAGTCACCTGTTCTCCGCAACCCTAACTTTGTGTTTAATATTCTCAGATTTATCTAGATGAGCACAATTCATGATTTCATGCACCCTTGGAGATCCAAGAGCTATAAGTTCAATGTGACTTAGGGTTCGTGCACATGGCTGTATTGACTTGTACAGAGTTTTTTATGAAACAGCAATATGCATCCTAGGCTCTAGCTCCATATGGCATCAATTGTTGTTGGGCCATGTTCCATCCAATGCCCCATCACAGAGATATTCCATTATCTGGTCAGAGAAAATAAGGCAGGATATTTCTATTTACTGAATGATATTAATGCAACTTTGAATAAAACAGTTTTGAAAAAAGTAAATACAAAATATGATAATACAATTATTATTACATGGAAATAAACATTAAACCACACTCTAATAATAATAATGATGATAATAATAATAGCATACAGCATCAAAAAATAAGAACATATAGTGCAGTACCACTAAAGATAAGCAGTAAATATCTGCCAAGATACAGAGCAAAAGTTACTAGACGCGCTATATGAAAACTACATGTTCCACAAAAGCCTGATACCTACCAGATGAGCTATATATAGCTATATCCACACCAAACTCATATATATGGTGTACCTAATAAAGTGGCCGGTGAGTGTATATATCCATATATATTATAGCAATGTATAAACACACACATAATATATATATATTATATTAATATATATATATATATATATATGTATATATATATATATATATATATATACAGCATATATATGCACTTTAATTTGAAATTGTCTCCTTTCTACACTGCTGAGCCATCTCTCAGGCTGACTGAGCACAGCACACATGCTCAATGATGTCGGTCAGCCTAACCAGAAAGTAACTCAGAGTTCGTCCTACAGCTGTACCCTACATTTTAGGACAGGTTTCTGCACAGGAAAGAGTTCGGCGGCCATTTGCTACTGCTATAATGATTAATCCCTAGACAAAACGAGCAGACTTTTCTAATTAAAGGTATTTAGGCATTTTTTTTTCTTCATTTCCCGGAGCACCACTTTAAAGAGAACCTGTCAGCTACTTTATGGTGCTCGACCGGTGAGCTGCATGATATAGCTGCAAGTTCCCCGATCCTAACCCTGTGTGTTTTACCCCAAAACACTGCAGCGTACCCAGGTAAAACACCCAGCAAAGTTGTCCCGATTGCAGGGAGAAGCCATTGTGCCTGGTCCAATGTGCGGCTCAGCTTAACTGACAGATCTCTCCTATGTTTGTCTATATGGCGAGAGCTGTCAGTCAAGCTGAGGGGGCAGGGAGAAGCCTCACATTGGACTCATCTCTCCACACATTGTACTCATCTCCTTGCACTTGGGACAACTTTAACAAAATTACACTGTATTGGGGCCAGAGTGGTCCAAAAAAGTAAAATGCTCTGGAGCTCCTGCTCTTAACTTCTGGGTTCTAGGCCAAACACAGAGACCTGCATTCTATTTACTTACAATGAAGCACAAGCCTCTTCAATGTGTCGGGACAAGAACCCAGAAGTGAAGAGGAGCTGGGAGACCCAGAGCAGCTCTGCGCGGGGAACAGGTAGGTAAGTATAATTTTTTTTTTCTCTTATGGAACATCCTGCTCCCAATGCAGCTATGGGCTATCTCTTTAAGCAATAATAAAATACAACTAAACTACAATAATGACATAAATATAAATAATAATATTATAAAGCAGTAAAGAATAAAAACATTTGACCAAACAATAGTAGTTACACAAATAAATACAAATAATAATAAGATTGCATGCATACATAGTTTAATAGTTTGTTTTGCGTGAATTTGCTCATACACTCAACTTCTATTGTGGTTATGAAAATATCTTGGAGCCTGGTTCTGAAGTTAATTATTCTTTCCAATACTTTATACTATTTTTGGGTATCAAAGAACAAGTAGACCATTACTTCATAGTTTTTTATACACATTTTGGTCACGTTATCTCGCTACCATTCAGAGGTGTCTTGTGTAGCTGCAGAGAACATGTTAAACACAAGCACATTCCAAACTACACTTTGTTGGTGTGGAAAACCTCATTATTTGTTTTGTGGTAGAGCGGACAATGGAGAGAATCACATAAATAAAGCCTTGGTACAGTCAAACTGTCAGTCTCTCAATTTGATCAGGGACCCCACTAATTAAATCTAATTCATTAGCAGCCAAAAATTAGATCTTGTACCCACAGCCGCCACTTCAAACGAGGTTACTCTCTCACTCATCCATCATGGCTTTAAGTAACCCATTTAAAGTCAGCCATATGCGAGGAGCAGTGAAATTAGCTTGTCATAACGAGTTAGGTGATAAGTGCCTGCAAGATATGGCCAATAGAAATGGTTCTTAGCATATTACAGGAGGACATATTGTCAGACTGTTTGCTTAAGACAAATGTGGCTGTATTAATGTGATTGTAGGTGGGAAAATATACAGTCATCTCATTAGTAATTTAAAAAAGGGTGTTCTTTGTTGCAGGAAAATGTATTTTATCCTCAGATAAATACAATACTATTATGTAGCAGCTATGGCTATCATGCTATTTTGAAGACATGCTTCATAGTTGGTTTGATTACTGTTATTATGTAAATATGTACTCTTAAGTTATATTGATGTATGAAGCTTGTACAGACCTAGCAATTCATCATACAATGTGAACGATATCTTTATGGTGGCACACAGAGTGGCAGGGAATCCATGACACTGAGCTGTAAGGAATATGTCTGTTGTGGGGCATTGGATGGAACATGGCACAATAGCAATTGATGCCATATGAAGCTACAGTAGAGCCTAGGATTCCTATTGCTTCTTCATAAAAGTTCTGTACAACTTCTTGAAGCCAAGTGCATGAACCCTGATACACATTGAACTTGTAGTTCTCCGATCTTCAAGTGTGCATGGAATTATAAATGCTGCTCGTCTTATTTTGAGACACTGTTTATTCTTAATTTCGGGTATTTCAAAGGTTTTATCTAATCATTGGAGCTACCTTCTAGCAAATAGCTGATTTTGCCCTAGGGAATTTGTTATCAGCTGCCTATTGTTCCTGCAGCGGCCACTACAGGCAAAGTGTAGTATTACAGGTTTCTTTTAAAAATGAATGGCTGCCCATATTATACATGGATGGACCTGCCAGAGTAAGAGACGATGCTTGTTGACTTCACTCTATATTGTCAGTGTGCCTTAAAGGGAATGTGTCATCAAAAAAGTAGGCATTGTTTAAGTCCCATTTTTATGTTAAAAACATTTTTTAGGAATTTTTTTTTTTTTTTTTAATTTTTCATATCCCTTTCAATATATTTTAATAATTCTTAAGTCTTGCAGTTTTCACTTTGGCCACTAGGCCTTGTTTGCGCTGCTTTAACAGCAGTCAGAGAGATGCTTTACAGTAGCTTCACATAGGAGACTTAAGACTGACTCAGTCCCATTCACTTCTATAGGAGAGTTTTCTAGTCATGCTCTGTAACCTGGGAAGAAATCAGTGTGCAGGGAGAGGGAGCTGTGACTATCTCCTCTTGTGACTGGTGGATCCTGTGTTCTCTATTCATGCTGGTGTCTCCTTTCAGTTTGACCCTCTTTGTACTGATAATGAGCAGACAACTGAGAATCTTTCTGTACAGAACAGGAAGTGTTAGACTAGTATTAGACTTAGTGGCCAAAGTGAAAACTGCAGAACTTAAGAATTCTTTAAAAAAATATTGAAAGTCATATGGAAAATTTAAAAAAAATAACCAAAAATTATTAAAAAATGTGTTGAACATAAAAATGTGAGTTAAACAATAAGTAATTTTTGATGACACATTCCTTTAATAGGGTGTTTAGTAGGATTTAATAGCCTACCTTTATTTATTATTAATCATAATCAGACCCTAACTAACTGGTCATCTATTGCAGCAACATTCCTTCTGCACCCATGTGATAAATACCTATATATTTCAATATGTTAATAAGTACTCTCCGTGTTTTAAGCCTTATCCTTCTTATTGGTGTTTTGGTTTCATGCAGCATTTGGATATAAATATGCAGTGAGGTCAGAGAATATTAAAAAGTACACGTCACTTACACATATTGTGAGCAGACATTCTGTGGACCGGATAAGTCCTTATCCTATGAAGTTATTCACAAAGAGCTTTCATAAGGGATTCAGAATTCATTGGCTCTGTTAACCTGAATCAGTTTAGTTGTAAAGACCGTTGCCTTACTATGATCAAGTGAAGGCAATGCTCTAATGTAGTCTATTTGATTGAGTATGGCTAAACACATTTTGGACACCCACCCATGTAATATTTAAAATTGTTGGTGTCATGTGTACATGGACTATATACATAATATCATATCTATCTATCTATCTATCTATCTATCTATCTATCTATCTATCTATCTCTAATCTATCTATCTTTAATATATTGTCTAATGATAGCTTTTTACTGAATATAAGTAGACTTTACAGGATGTGTAATTACAATATTACTCAGCTTAGCTCGGGTAGAATAAACTGCTGAAGGGCTGACAAACATGTAATAAATAATAATAATAATATAAAAAACAAACAAATGTTTCAGCTCGCTCAGTCACAACTATTTCTGTAATCTAAAAGAGCAATGTAATATAACAAGACAATAGAATCTGATGTATTCTGAATGCTGCTTGAGTTAGTTCCAGTTTTTCAACTTTTAAATGGGAATTTCATGCCTCCACAGAACACACTACGCACAAGTTTCTTTCTGTTAAATATGAATGAACAGTCTAACATGAAAGACAGAGAGAGAGAGAGAGAGAGAGACAGAGAGGGAGAGAGAGAATAGATTGTTATGTAATTAAAGACAGAAAGAAAAAAGAAAAAACAAGATATAAGATAAATAGACATAAATAGATATTATGTAGATAGATATATACAGAGGAAAAGATATAGGATAGAAAGATAGTCATAAAGGCATGAAATAGATAAATGAACATAAAGATAGAAAGAAATACAGACAGAAGAAAAGAAACACCGATAAGAGATAGGTAGGAAGCAAAATAGATACACAGATAGATGATAGGCAGATACATATAAAGATACTGTGCACATTTGGATAGAAGAGGTAGATAATATATATATATAGACAGATAATGTAAATAAGAATAAATAATTATATCTCATTTTTTGGGGGTTCAGTAAATTCACACCTTTTTTGACAACATTAGTAACATTACTTATTTTTTATATTCATTTTCATATTAAATATTTTTAAAAATACAAAAAAAAAACCCCTATAATAATCTCTCTATAGAATCACATTTAGGTAATCTTTTATTGGTGATTATTTTTTATACCATTAAGAGTTTTACACAGTTTAAAATAGAAATAAAAAGATGAGGATACCTTACCTATAATTTTAAATTGTATCAGAATTGAATATCTTCTAATTTTAAAAAGGTGTAAAATGTAATCAAGTAATGAAGCATAAATGTTATTAATACATAGTTATTCATTTAGTTCCCTTGGTCGCTACATTGAGCTCCATTCTTTGCAATACGGACTGTGGCATTCTAATCATTTGCACTCATAAAACAAAAAACCTTAAGGTAACATATTGAGTTTGTCGCCTTCTATAAACGGCTTCACTATTTTAATATCCCAGTTTGAAGACAGAATCCTCAGAGGACCCATCAGTGTTTCCAGGAAAACAGAGAATTTGTTCCGCTAGATTATACCCAATAATTGTTGTTTAGATTCTGGTATTTAGCTGCTGGTTGTGTCTCTTAAGGATGAGGCTTGACCTGAGGCGATGCAGTTGGGGCTCCCACTGAGTGGTGAGATGATTGAGTATGGCACCTGGTGGTAGGAGGGCTCCTGATCTGGTAGCAGAAGCTGTTCTACCTCTAGGGCATGTCAATGAATGAAGGTGTCACAAGTGCTGGAGGCTCTTCTCCCTCTATTGATGATACTGTGTTTAATCTGTAGCTCATAAAAGTCCCATAGACAGGGAGGGGGTATCTCAAAGACCTAGTGCCCTGAACAAGGAGGTGACGCTGGTTCTATTGCTCCTATTTTTGTAAATGTTCAGTGTCACCACTATCATTTATTCACCATGAGCTAGGAACAGCTGCTGCCAAAGTGAAAATGAGGCAATAAATCAGCAGCATCTCTTCATTGGCGTGAAAATGCCTGATAAATTGATGTGTTTTTGGACGTAGCTGCAGGAGTTTTCACATGCAAACGCCAGGTCCTAACAGTATACTCAAGGGTGGCTATGTGCCCCCCAGCCAGAGAGTACAAAATCATCCTAAAGATTTTTCTGGTGCTGACAAGGTCAATGCTGGGTACATGCAGATACATTTGTCTTCTGAAGCTGTGGAAAGTGATATTTAAAGGAAGAAGCCTAAAGAACAAAACATGTTAAAGTGTATGAATGTGTCTGTGTATAAATTTAGCAGTTAACTAAGGGGATGTGCACACAATGTATTGCGGCGCGCACAGGTACGCAACGCAATCCCTGTTTATTAACAATGCTAAAAGTATGCGCTTCCAAGCACCTACTTTCAATGTGAGGCAGTTCTCTGCCTTGTATACTCTCTATTTCTTAGAGCGTAAGTGCCTGAGAGAAGTAACAGGTAACTTCTTATTACAGGCGTACAATACGCGCTGAGAAATCCGATTGTAAAATCCTTTTTGTCTAGGCGATAATGATGATTTTACACAGCACTTAGGGCCACATGTATGAAACTGTTTAGGTTTAAAACTCAGTCTTTTACTTATAGTAACCTATGGGCACAAAAGTGAGTTTTAGACCTAAACAGGTTCATACATGTGGCCCTTAGTGTGCTGCACTTGTTAAATTATTTTACCGCACTTGTGGGGCATACTTTGTCATGTACACCCCCTTACTCTTTCTCCCTGCACTGTAAATGTTTACTTAATGTACTCAGTAAATCACATGAACAGTGCAAATGTTTGTTTAGTTAGATTCTGTTTGTCCACAGTTGTGACTTGGATAACAGTCAGACCCCATATCTATCTAGTAATCCATGGAGAATGCCTGGTAATTCCAAAGGGTTCACTTACTTTTTCTTACTCTTTCTTTATATGAGATAAAGTAGTGATCATGGGGGCAGACACGTTTTAAGACTTTTGTACCTGTTGAAGGCAAATATAGTCAACCTCTCCTGGATTTACATTAGGTTTAGTGTCCCTTTAAGTATCTCTGGCATTACTTAGAGAGGATTAGATATTCAGAGTGGAGGATCTTAAAAGATGGAGATGAACATGAAGGAATAAATATATGTACACATAGGGCTCTTAATAACTCTGTTTAAGTCGTTTTTTATGTTCGACGCTCACTCTTAACTTGAGCCTTTCTTATATTACAATATACAGTATAATGGCATTCTTCCACTAGCTTCTCATAGTTATATAGGCCACACACATTTCTACCTTGGCCACATTTCCAGGATCGTAGAGGGCTTCTTCTCAAAAAGTAAGCAAAGCATGACAATATTAGAACAGAACTAGTCCAGGAGAGAACTGTTGTCCCTGTTAAGGGATATATTAGAGAAGATTTACCACAAAGACTTTTCATGCCTGGTTTGTTCTGCTTCAGCTTCCAGTGTGTTCAAAAGGGGATGTGTATGATTTGGTTGAACTGCATATCATGTGACCCAATAGGCTTGACAACACCATACGATTGCCCACAATGTGCTCACTCAAGTCAAACAAAAGTCTGTTTATGTAAAGAGCTGTGAGTAGCTACAATGAGTGGTTAGCACTTCTTCTCTTCAACATAGTGATCCTACGTTCAAATCCCTGAAGGAACCACATATGAACTTATTTTTTTTCTCAATGCACATACCTTATTGAGGTTTCTTTTTTCTTTTTGTGTATTTGCAATGTTTGACCAATTACTACAGAGTACAGAAGACTGGAGTAGAATGACAGCAGTGAGTGTGTGTGATTACTAAGCAGGGAAGAGACTTACAGTAGCTGTCTGAGAGGAGAGGTGATGTCTGAGCATGTGCATCCAGGACTGAGAAGCTCTAGTTATTGGTAGTATCCACCAGAGATGAGCTGTACATTATGGATCACTAATGTAGCAGCTAAAACAAAATGGTAAAGAAATTCTAATAATGATAAATAGTGAAAATGTTTATTATTTTATTTGCTAGCTTCCCACATCAATGTTACTTTGTGATTAAACCCCTTTAACTGGGAGATCCATAAGATACTCTAACATCCATAAATTCAAAGAAAGGGTTATCGAAATGTCCAAACTATATTTGGTCAATGCAGGTGCAGTTTGTGTCCATTTGAACTTTCTTGACCTATTATGTGATTGACATAGACATGATAATGATATGTAGCATGCCAAAAGTTAAAGACCAAGAATGAAGAATTAATAGATGCAGCGTTGCCCTACTAACTCTTGTTTGGTTAGAACTTCTGCCTGGTGTAATGGTCTCTGACATAGATGTTATTTAAATTTTATTTTTGGACCCCAATAGTTTCTTTTCTAAAACAATAAGAATTTCCCATGTAGTGTGCTTGTCATTTGAGATAATTTTGGCTATTAGGACAAGACAAAAATTTCCTTTAGAAAATAATTATAATTATAGCAAAATATCTAGGTCTATGCCACTACGCCACTTTCAGGTAGAAGCAAAAGAGAAACAATCTCACTTTTTGGAATTTTGTATAGAAGAGTTTAAAACATAATAATAAGGTCACTGAATGCTAAAATGGAATAAACTTTCAGATCACATAAATTTGATAATTGCCTTTATAATTTTTTAGATATTTCAGACTGTTTTAAATTTAGTGTTTTAGATACTTGTAATTTGATTCTTGTGTTAAACAAATGTAACAGTCTTCATGATGATCATGCTCTGTAGTTTTGGATCTTAAACCCATGAACAGTAGACTGTCGTCAAGGAAGAGCAAGATTAACCCATTATTTGCTGAGGATATCATTGCCTGCTAACCGTTCACTTCACAAAGTTGTTTCAGTTTCCATGGAGACTCATGACCTCCTTGTTCAAAGCAAAAGTCATTTTTCCCCACGCCCTCCCCATGCAACTTTGTGGCACAATAGATTCTTGTCTCCTGTCTCCTTTTGTTATCTTGTACCCTTTTTGCCTCTTTAACAAAATCTTGCTAATCCCCTTCAAAAACCCTGTTCGCAAATTCAAATGCATTTTCTCCTCGCATCCTAATCTTCCCGGTTAATCCCTCTCGTGTGTGTGTCTCTCCGGTCAGGAAAAATAAAACAGATTTTGCTGTTGAATTTGCGATTTACTTGTGTCCATGAAAGGTAAACACACCAACACATGGTATTATCCCCCGGACAAAAAGATTCATATGGAATTTTCTTGTCAGCCTCTTATGCAGTAAATATAGATTTAAGACTTCTTCTTAGAGGAGGATGTCAAAGGGCTTTCCACAGCAGAGTTTTTGGTTTCCTACTAAACAAATTTTAGATTTTTTTTAGCATTGTAAATATTTTTAAACTTTGTTTGTTTATTGGTAAATATTGCAGATATTTCTATATTAAAAATCTGAAATTGTTCAACTTCATTTTTCCCCATATTACACAATATTCTAACAATATTTAGTATAGATAATATCACTTAACCAGGTCTATAATGAATGGGACCAAAAAGTGAAAACTTCTTTTTTGAGAAAGTGATCACTCCCCTCCCCCATATCTCTTGGCAAAGTCATACAAAGTGTAATACTCAGCAGGGGGCGATTATTAGCACTGTAAAGAGCAAACAAAATTTCGTTGCCTACCCTGAGGCATGATGGGAATGGAATTCAGAATAAAAGGAAAGGATTTAGCAAAGCTTATGATTAGAAAATATCTATCGCTAAGTGATATAGCTGCAAAGTGGCATTTTTGGTTACTCAGTAGTTTAAAGGTGTTGTCTAGTTTCTTTAAAAAATGGACGGTAGCTGCAGGTGGCCGAATAAAAAAAATATTTACTCGCCTTCCTCTGCTCCTTGGCTCCAGGGCTCCGTCTTTCCATTCTTTTGTTTACAATCTTCTACTTCTGAATCACCACTCCAGCTCCAGCGGTCCTGTGCCACTCAATGGCATCATTTGAAGCTGTCTACTTCCAAACAGTGAAGTAATTGAGTGGCATGTGAACACTGCCACAAATCAATGGCTGCAGCAGCCACGTTCCATGTAGGAAACGATAAAAGGAAGAACGTAGAGATGCAGTGCTGGACCCAGGAACCATAGGATGGTGAGTATAGGGTTCTTTTTATTTTAATTTGGCCACCTGCAGCTTACTATTAATTTTTTAGGGACCGCACAACCCATTTAATATCATCCTTTGCTGCCACAATAAACTTATAGTCCTTGTAGCCTTTTATACACTGTGAGGGTGCTAGTACTATAAGCGAAACGGGGCTGTGCCATTTTTTTGCCGTGTTTTGAGCCAAACAAACTATCATAGCCCTACCGTCGTATGCCAAAACTTTGTGCATAGTACGCCAAACTATAGTACAAATCTTTACCAGTTTCAAAGTGACATGGCTGAGAGTACTTTTGGCATAGAATGGGACACATTTATAAACTGCTGTAAAACACTTTCATACATACTATCGGATTATACACTATTAAAAACAGAGGTAAGACTGGTGAGTCGACACCAGGTGCATACACGTCCCCCTATATCTTTACTACCTCAGGCTGTGCAAAGGGCTTAGCACATAGTATCAGGCTTTCCTAGAATATTCCTCTAATAGACTGTAGTACTTTCATACATAATAATGTGGACCCCTGTGGTTTGGGGACACCTCCTAAACACCTTAGGATAATAGCCTGTGCTGTGGTCACTCCACCATAAAAATGTGGCCACCTCTTGTGGTTTCTAACCATGTGAGTGTTTAAACCGCCTATGATCCCAAATTATATGGTCACTTCAGGCTGGTGTGTAATTATGTGGGAACCTCAGTGCACGGTTGTGTGATCTGCTGGGCATCTTAGTGCTTTCCCATCTCTGAAGAGGTTGTTTTCTTTTTTTCAAGGTCTATTGCCTTAATTGGTCCATGGGCTGTGTCTGGTATGACAGATTGAAGTGAATGGAATTTAGCTGCAATACCAGACACAACCCAAAACAGATATATTCTCATATGCTGTATGATCCCCTTAAAATGGTTGTAAAGCATTAGAAAGGCATAGCCCATTTCTTTCCAAGAATAGTGCCATACCTATCCATGTGTCTGATATTGCTGCTGAACGCAAAGTGTATGAGACTGAGCTGCAATGCCAGATACAACAGAACCAGTGAGCAAGAGTGGTGCGGATTACACTGGGGAACACTCATTTTGGTGCCTTAAAAAAAGTTGGAACCATTTTTGAGTATGTTTGGGTGCACTGATTCTGAAAATGACACCCATTTTCCCCTATCAGCTCTAGGTTTGGAGATCCAACATTGCCACCTTACCAAGTATCTGCTGCTGAAAATAGCGGTCACTCAATATTTTACTAGAGAAATGTTGGAAATTCATATGAGACAGAAAAGACATAAATTGTAGAACATTTAAAGAACACATGGAAACAAAAACATGAATGTGTCGAGCAAATCCAGTTCTATCCATCTGCACTACATATTTATAAACAAATTAATCCCAAGAACAATGTAGAATCATGTAATCAACCTCTCATAAACCAGAGCTGCTAGAACAAAATGGATGGGATTTTTGGACTCAAATAATCTCAAATTATCAAAATAAAGTCAAAATTTCTAGGCACGAAAATATTATTTTGTTCCCCAGTGTTATAGAGAAACAATGCCACCCCTGTCCATGGGTTGTGTCTGATACCGCTAGTGAATTTAATTGAAGTGTATGAGACTAAGGGTATGTTCACACGGGTTAATTTCGGTGCGCATTTCGCGTCGTATTTTTCGCTCTAATATGAGCGAGATGCGCGCCAAAATTACGGTAATGTACTCTATGAGAACTATGGATTACGATCGTATTGTACGCCCGGGGAGATAAGTGACATGACAGTCTATGGGGCCGGCGGGCTGCCAAACCCCCCTCTCCTCCGCGTCGTGGGAGTACGCGACGATCAACGCGACTCTCAAACACCCAGCGTAATTGCAGGGTGTACTGTACGCCTCGGAATTACGCTGTGTAAACATAGCCCAAGGCAGATATGTGATGTGTGAAAACGGTCTAACACTCTGTTGCCCATAGCAACCAATCAGAGCTCCACTTTCATTTTTCCAGAGCACCATATGAAATGAGCGGGGTGCTCTGATTGGTTGCTATGGACAACAAAGAAAGTCTAAGACCTATTCAGTTTTCATAAATGAGGCCCTAAGCTGCACTAACACTCACACAAGCACTGAACAAGAGTGGCGCTGTATCTAGAAAACATTAGAAAAGCATAGCAACTTTTTTTTTTTCAAGAATGCTACACCTGTCCACAGGTTGTGTCCTGTATTACAGCTGAACCCGAGGGACATGTATGAAAACTGTCTCGGTCTAATACTTTCCTTGTTGCCCATAGCAACCAATCAGAGTGCCCATTTCATTGTTTCCAGAGCACTATATGAAATGAAAGGGGAAGTCTGATTGGTTGCTATGGGCAACAAAGAACCTAGGTAGTTTTCAAAGTTTACAAAGGACCTGAATAGTTTTCATACATGCCCCGCAAAGTGTATATGGTTGAACAGCAGTACCACATGCAACCTGTGGAAAGTTATGATGCTGTTTTGGGAGGATATCAGCTGTTATGTTCCTAATCCTATACACCCTTTTTAATTTGTATGGTGTTATGCTGTATGGCATTTTTTAGACAAAAAAAACAACATGGCTTTTTTAGGTTTCTTTAATACATGGTTTGTAGCTTTTTGGGGGAAAAAGTATGTATAGGTCTGTGTTTTTTATGCGTTTTTTAATTTTTATTTTTCTTATTACAAATCCTGGGATTCATCACAAAAACACACAGAAAAACTCAAACAAACATACGCACATGCCTTTTTGATGTTAAACACAAAAATCACAATGGAAGTCTACGGGGAGAAACACGCCACAAACTGCTTTAAAGGGGTTTTGCCACGATCTCATTTCATACCTCCTGTATCCAGCTCTTCAGCTCTGTGTGCTCAGAAGGGGCGTGTGTGATTTGTTTGCATTGCATATGTGATTCAGCAGGATGACATCACCAGGCCTTTACTTTCTCTTGTGAAAGAAAGGTCTGTTTATGTATAGAGGTGCCAGTAGCTACAATGTAGCTCAGAGGTAAAGCTTTTGACTCACAGCACAAGGGTCCTCGGTTCAAGTCCCTGCAGGAACCAAACCTGTGGGTTTTTTTTCTCTTTATCACTGCACAGACCTCATTGAGGTTTCTTTTTTTTTTTTATTTGCACTGTTTGACTAATTACTAAGGAATACAGAGGACAGGAGAAGAGTGACAGCACCTGGGGTTTGAACACTCAGTAGCTGCCTGAGAGGAGAGGTGATGTCTGAGCATGTGCAACCAGGACTGAGGAGCTCTCAGCCCTGGTCGTATCCCCTGGAGACGAGCTGTAAACAATGGATCACTAAAGGAACAGCTAAAATAAGAACGGTGCAGAATTTTTAATAATGATGAATGGTGAAAATGTTTATTATTTAGTCTGCAAATTTCCCACAACAATTTTACTTTGTGGCAAAACTCCTTTAATTGTTACGCCTACAGCATGCTACATTCTGTTAAAATCGCTGCTAAACATAAAATCACATAAAAGTGGAAAAGCAATGTTACAGAGAAAAAAACAACGTCTGGAATGTATTTCATATTTGTCTGTTGACTTCAAGATAATATCTGGCTGCTGCAGTTCTTGAATATTTGCTTGACAAGATGCATACGCAATTAGTACCATTTTTCGCAAAGAAACGGGAGAAACTGGCCTAAATTTATTACAAGGGGATTAAATAAGTAAGGACAGAACACTGAATGGTTATGCAGTCCATGCTTGCTGCATGAATGGAGCAGATTTATATTGATCCATGTGTTCTGGGTGTAGGTGGTTACATTTTATATTCATATATGGATTTGTGCTTGTTTTAGGTTTACTCTTAGTTATATTGCTCTGTGCACCAGGTAACAGTTGTTAGGCTTTTTTCTCTGGTTATAGTGGGTCAGGCTGTCCCCTGGAAGCGACGCCATCTGTAAATAACAACCAGTGTTCATGCATCACTATGGAGTCTTCCTGCCAGCAGCAGTCAGGATGTATTCAGAGTTATTGCCGTCTGACACTGTGACAGACCTGGCTGCTGTTGACTATCAGCTCTGGGATACAATTGTAGTTAGGGGGGCTAGTAAAGTACACCAGATTGCCAACTGGCACAGTAAAGGCCGCAGTCAAAACGGAGATTGTCTGCCAGAGCTCAGGTTCGGAGTCAGGATTAATGGGAGAGATTCACTAATGTGCAGTTACGTGATATTATATAAGCTCCTTAAAACTTGCAGCATAAGCGTACGAAGCCTGGGGTAATCAGCAAAGCAGCCAAAAGCCCCAGAACAGTTTTTCTACTAACTTCAGCTCAAATAATATTACTGTATAGTGCCGAAATAATATTGCCATATACAGTAGCATTCACACAATACCAAAATGTAATGAATAGGGGCGTAACTAAAAATGACAGGGCCCCATTATAAAAGGAGATAGGCCCCCAATACCTACTGACAGGAAACTTTAATAGGAGGATAAGCACCAATCATTAAAGGTATACATAATACCGCCATTTATCAGAGAACCTGCATAGCACTTATAGATAGCGAGAAAGACATTCCTTACACAGAAATACCATGTTCTTGCACCAGTATGGCCCCCCTTTGGGGAGTTCACATGGCATATTGCACTTTTACACTTTGCGCCTTTGCACTTTGAAATTCTGCGCTTGCAAGCATGTAGTTTCAGAGCTAATACACGGTGGAATGGCCAGAGACAGGTCCCACCTCCTATACTTTTAACCAGTATACACCTGCAGAGAAGTGACATGGCAGATGCACACTAAATTACGATTGTAAAATACGCGCCGTGTGATTGACGCCGCACATTTTACATTGATGTCTATGGGTGCTGTATTGTAAATTGTATGGAGTGTATTATGGCATATATTTCATTGAATTACGCCAGGGGCGTCGCTAGGCTGTTTTATTCGGGGCTCGGGCCCCCGAATAAAACAGCCTGTGCCCCGAGTCTCCCGGGCTCCAGGCCTCTGCGCTGGGCCTGGAGCACCGACTGGCCCTTTAGCTGTATGTGCGTCCATCGGACGCACATACAGCCGCGGGCTTCTGCGGAGCAGAGAGCGAGCGCTCCCTGCCCGCAGTACAGTGTCGGACCCGCAGGTCCTACACCGCGAGGCTGCCGGGTCCTCACAGCGCTGAGGACCCGCCGCGGCCCCGTGCGCCTCAGCTGGCAGCGTCGCGATGATGTGATGTCATCGGGACGCTGCCTCTCCTTGGGCGCACAGCGCGTCATAGGCCGTGCTCCCGAGGAGCTGCCGGAGGAGCGCGCTCGCCGGGGGAGTTAAGGTGAGTATTAATGTTGTTATTTTTAAAGCGTTTACCTGCCTCAGTGCCCCCATATACTGCCTGTGGCCCTATAATGCCTGCCTGTGGCCCCCATATCCCTGCCTGTGGCCCCCATATCCCTGCCTGTGCCCCTATAATGGCTGCCTGTGCCCCTATAATGGCTGCCTGTGCCCCTATAATGGCTGCCTGTGGCCCCCATACCACTGTCTGTGGCCCCCATATCCCTGCCTGTGCCCCTATAATGGCTGCCTGTTGCACCCTATAATGCCTGCCTGTGGCCCCCATATACTGCCTGTGGCCCCATATACTGCTCGTGGCCCCATATCCCTGTCTGTGCCCCTATAATGCCTGCCTGTGGCCCCCCTATATTCTGCCTGTGGCCCCCATATCCCTGCTGTGGCCCCCAAACCACTGTCTGTGGCCCCCATATCCCTGCCTGTGCCCCTATAATGCCTGCCTGTGGCCCCCATATACTGCCTGTGGCCCCCATATACTGCCCGTGGCCCCCATATCCCTGTCTGTGCCCCTATAATGCCTGCCTGTGGCCCCCATATCTCTGCCTGTGGCCCCCATATCCCTGCTGTGGCCCAATAATGCTTGCCTTGTGCTCCTATAATGCCTGCCTGTGGCCCCTATAATGCCTGCCTGTGGCCCCCATACGCCTGCCTGTGGCCCCCATATGCCTGCCTGTGCCCCCATATACTGCCTGTGGCCCCTATATCCCTGCCAGTGCCCCTATATACCTGCCTGTGCCACCCTATATACTGCCTGTGCCCCCCTATATACTGCCTGTGCCCCCCTATATACTGCTTCAGTGCCCCTATATACCTAACTGAAGGGACTGCTATACCTATAATTAAGGAGTTGCTGGAAATGTGAGGATTCTAAGATATGTGTCCAAATCCTCAGGGACAAGTATTGGCCGGGAGCAATCAGCATGAAGGTGTGAACCGGATGGAGAAGAAAAGGGAAGTAAACGACGCGACAGAAAGACCCTTTAGTTACAAAAGAAATGCGTGTAATACTTATATTCTGCGAGTTACATCAACTAGTATCACATATCTGGTTTGTATGGCGGTAATATAGCTTGGCCTGGGGTGGATAGTCACATGTGGGGTTCGTTTGGTGGGGGTTGGGCGGGATTTTTAAGCCTTAAGTAGAAATTTTTTGGGTCTTGGGTTTTGTGGGAGCGTTTTAGTAACAATCATTTTTGGGTTTGATTTGCTCCATTTTCGGTGTATGTTTTGGTGATTTTTGGGGATTGTCATGAAGGTGAGAAGTTCTAAAAAAGAAAAATTTTGTCATTGGTGATTTTTAAGACATGTGCTGAGGAGTGGACGGATCTGTGGGGAATGTGCAAAAAATTTAGTGAAGGGAACAAGGTTTTTCTCTGAAAAAAAAACCCGCAGTTCAAAATGAGGGGAAAAAATGTCGGTGAACCGCCCACCCAGAAAAACACAAAGGGGTCGACCCCCGGATGTTTTAGGACCTGCCCCCCCCCCTGAATTACCCCCAAAGAGCTGTGTAACACCCCCTTAGCCCCGGCCCCTTTTAGAACTAAATGTTTTAAAGTTTTCCCCATGCTAATGAATATGCATCCTCCAAATAATACTCCTTTAAACAACCCATAAATTACCATATAGTTCCCACGTATTGCAATAACATCAAATAAACTGCACCTTGTTAAAAATACGGGATTTTCTCTTCTACCCCGGGTTTTCTTTTCCCCAGGGATTGAAGGTCTGTAAAAATTTCCCATTTTTTTACCCCAAAAAGCTTATGTAGTCAAAGGGAACATGGCAGCTCACATTAGGGGTGTTGGGTTTTAGCAATAGGACTTTTCCACAAGCAAAACAAAAGCAAACCCCCTTTTGGGGCCCCTTTAAAAGAAAAAAGAAATCGGGCAAAATAGGAACTTTAAAAAAATGGGTAGCCTAGTCATGGGGGCCCCAAAATTACTAGCCCCGACAGAAAGGTTCTAGAGTTTGTTTCCCCATTTAAATTTTCTCCATGACCTTTCCACTTATTCCCTATCACCTTGTCTGAAGATGGGAGCCCTGTACAGATATTTGTCACTTAATAAAGGATGGGACCCAACAAAACTGGGGCCCCCCTTTTTCAAGGCACCCTGCCCCCTGTTGGCCCCCCTCAGATACACGTGCCATGAAACAAGTGTTACATGTTATATTTTTGAATGTAGCAAATATTCAAATCTAAAGTCCTGCCCTTATTGTAAGATTGCTAAAGCACCCATTCAGCCTTTTGTAAAAAAATTTTGGGGCTCCAAAATGCCTTTTTTCATCTATTACAAAGGGGTTTTGCCCACTTTTCCCGACTTTGAAATTTTGATTGTTTGCTATTTCTCACTGTATTTTATGCACTATTTCACTGGATTTAATAACTATACTATTTCCCGGAGCCTTTAAAGCTGGGTGAGTTACTAACTAAATGGGGGCTATATTGCTTCCATTGCCAAAATCCTTCTTGACATTTGAAGCACCACCACGAGAAGTAAGGGGTTAATGTTATGCTAAGCATCATCTTCATTAAGACTGGCTTATAATTTACACCGCAAACAGCCCCCACCCCAAGCATACAGGACACAGACAATGCTCTCCTAGTAGGTTCATATAATTAAACCTTCCTCAAACATTTCATGGTGCCTGGTATTGCCCCACAAACCTTCATGTAATAATTTCCCCACTAATCCGCAGTATTTTCATGGATAGGCAAATGAGGGAGAAGCTAAGGGGTCACCACGAGGAACAGGAAAACTGAGGGTAGGAATTGTACAATAGAGAACAGATGGGATGGAGAGCGGTGTAATATCCTGTGGATATACAGTATATTGATATACAGGGTTTAAGAGTTCAGTATATACATCACCTATGTGGACGGAGTCCTGAACAGCAAATATTACTAGTTATACAGAAATATTAGTGGAGCCGAAGAGTTATTGCATAATTATACAAAGAAGTCACTCAGGAGCCTGGGAAAGCTTTGTGCTCATCTTTAAATCAGATTTAAAGAAACAGACATGTTTTAACAGACTCATTCAAGTAAGGGTATGTGCCTGGGTATATTTGGGTGCCTGGGGCCTACCAGTGGAGTTGATTCTTGGAGCCCACCCTACAGCCACTGTACATGTACTCTGCCTCTTGCTTTCTGGTGCTTTTCTCTGCCTTTCTCCCTGAAAAGCAGCCTCGGGGCTGTCATGTTTGTGAGCCCAACATGCCCAGGAACCTACCATGATCAGATGCCTACCATCATCCCCAGGAACCCACCATGTCAAGGAGCCCACCTCCATGCTGAGGAACCCAGCATGCTCAGGAAACAACAATCTCCTGGAGCCCATCACCATGACCAGGAACCCACAATATTCAGGAGCCCACCAGCAAGTCCAGACGGCTAGCATGCCCAGGATCCTCCATGCGGAGAAACCTGCCATGTCAAGGAGCCCACCACCATGCATAGGAACCTGCCATGTCAAGGAGCCCACCACCATGCCTTGAAGCCCAACTTGTGCAGGAGCCCACCAAGGATTTTCCCTGCAACCCAGTGGGTTAGTCCAAGCCTGGGTATGTTTATATGTTGGATTTCAATATGGAATACGAAAGGGATTCTATGTAAAAATCTGCAAGAAGTCCATGTCTCCTTCACTTGAATTAGAAATGAGCTCTGTAGTGTACACTGGGATGCCGTGGATTTTTTTTTTACTGCGAATTTGAAACTTGTGCTATGGAAAAAATAGAAGAGACATGTCACTTCTTTAAAGCAGAATCTAACCGGATTCTATGTTGGTCAGGGATTGAAATGCGTCCAAGTCTGCGTTACAAACCACGGCTGCAAGGTGATCAGATTTAGAGTCAGATTTTTCTGTGAGGAAAATCTGACGAGAACAAACATCTATATTTGCTAATTGCATCTTTATGAGGAAATGTTCTTCAGATTGTAATTCTCTGTGGTTTAAAGTAATAAATGCTGGAGAAGTGTGAAAGCCTTACAGTGGTTGTATGACATAAGAAAAGCATGGCTGCTTTATTCTGAAAGTGTGCCCCTTTTGTCCAGTGGTTGGGTGTAGTATTGCAGCTCAGCCCATTTACTTGAATGAGGCTGAGCTGCAATACCACATTTAGCCTATGGACAAAAGTGGCGCTTTTTCTGGTAAAAGCCAACTATGTTTTTCTAATACATTCAACCCTTTTAAAACCGACTGCATTTGTCTGTACAGAGGTTCTTAGATATATGTTTTTTTATGTAGTCATATGCCTACTGTGCTGTATGTACAGCATATAGGTATGGTATATGGGTATATATTTAGACATGTGAAGATAATTACTGGAAGAGTTGCTGAGGCCACAACATCTCTATTCCTCCTCAAGCTCTGGTCTGGAACACACTTCTTAAGATCCTGTCCCCAGCTGGAGATGTGACATCTTTAGCACACATGCAAGGCCCTCCCTATGCATTTTGGGCACATTCCAGGGACGTTCTCTGTACTCCTAATAAACTATACTAGTTTGGCTCATTGAGTTTGTCCTTTCCAAGTCAATTTAAATGAAGTTCAGCAGGTACAGAATGTAAAATGTTTTATACATGGATTTTTTCCTTTTTATTAGTTTTTCTATAGAGAAAAAAAAGTTAAATAACTTGGTTTAATCACTATCAGATGTTACAAACAATTTTCTACCCAGCCCTTATCTCCCTAGTAACACTATCCTCAGATACAACCTGCTGATGAGGGCAGTTGTGCTCACTCCCCAGTAATGGAAGTGAAGAATTCATCAGTTCTACATAAAAAGTTACTTTCAGAGATAATCTCTGGGAAGAAGTTGTAGATGGGGGCAACACCATATAAATCACACTATTGTTATGTTTCATGTACAGTATGCAGTGTCAACATACTCCGCAGTGCTTTAAAGAGAATGGATTTATATGGATTAGACTCTGACCCAACAGACCTCATATTCTAGTTGCCCTGCAACTAAGTGCCACACCATGGCTAATATCGTGGCCTATAGACTATGGGATTAATCTACAGGGTCTAGGACGAGACCGGAGACCAAGGGGACCAGAGGGATAGGCTATCCGCATGACCCGACAAGCCGCGCGGGCGCGGGTTGCGGAGAGGCGAGGTTCAGTACGAGGGAAGGGCTATAAAGCCTTCCCCACGTACGCAGGGAGCAGAGGCGTCCAGGCAGCAAATAAATCCCTCCGCCCCCCCCCCCCCAAAAAAGGTGTTCTGCGTGTGAATGGATGCGATTGCCGTGTGGGTTGGATTAGGGCCGTCTGGCAGGGGAACGCTTGCTATCGTGGTAGCCGGTGGGTGGATGGGGTCCTTGGAGCTAGTTGATATGGTGGGGGAGTCATAGGTGGTTATGGCTCCCCAATAATCACATGATGGAACATGTGGTTGGTCTGGCGAAGGTGGGGCTCTTCAGGCGGGAACCCTGAGAGCCAGGTGTTGGTTCGGCCACTTGGGGTGGCCGATTGGTGCCCTCGAGTCGGGGGTGACAGCTGAGGGTAAGTTACGGAAAAGGAGATTGGTAGTCGCCAGACCGTGGGGGTGGCTCCAAGGACCTCAACCCCAATTTGATGATGGTTGGTTCTTTGGGAGAATGTTTTGGTGGATGGGTCGCATTTTTATGCAATTGACGGTTATTTAAGTTTGTTTATTGTTTAACTCCTTAACGAGCGCCCACCGACTTTTGACGGCGGCCGGTGCGGGTCGTTCGTCTACAGCGACGTCTTTTGGCGGCGCTGGGGACTTAGGGGGTTGTGGGACCGGCTTCGCGACTGCGCAGGGATCAGGGCTGTACTACACAGCCCCGATCCCAAAGCGTGTCCTGCGAGCACCGGGGTGCAGAGAAAACCTCCACAACCCAGTGCTTTAACCCTTTGATTGCGGCGGTGCGTTACCGAAGCGCAATCAACGGGTTCCCCTGCTCTGTCGGGTGATCGGAACACCCGGTGACCCGACAGAGCTGGGGAACTGCTGCACAGTCAGCCCCAGGGACCTAGAGTGGCCCCAGAGCTGTCTGTGTACTAAGCCAGTGACTAGGACACACTGTGTGCTGTCCTAATCACTGCCTGTGTCAGACTGACACAGATTATATTGTATTAGCATATATGAATATGCTAATGCATTACTAAGTGTAAAAAAAAAAAAATGTAAAACAGTTCTCCCTTCATGGGATTTAAAATAAAGTAAAAAATATAAAAAGTGTAAAAAAAAGAATAAAAAAATAAAGAATAAAATAAATATTTAATATAAAATAATTGTGCATAAATTACACACACAAAAAAACCTACACATATTAGGTATCCACATGACCGTAATAACCTGTAGAATTAATCTTAATTGTAGCATTCAGTTATTCAGTGTGAACTGTGGAAATGTGAACGGTGTAACAAAAAGGAAAAAACAAGAAAAATAAAAAACAAAATAAACATAAAAAAAAATCTGCCATGATTTATAAGTGAACTTAAACGATTCCCCCATCAAGTACAACTTGTTTCGAATAACACGAGGCCTCATCCAACTGCGTCATTGAAAAAATGAAAAAGTTACAACTGTTGAAACGCAAGGAGGCAAAAACTAAAAAAATGTTCTGATCATTAATTACTTTTCAGGCCTGGGATTTAATGGGTTAATAAAACGGCTGCTGTGGCCATTTAATCCAACCTTGGTGTAATGTGTTTTTTTGGGGGGTCGCGCACAAATGGGAAGAGGGGGAAAATGGCTCAGGGCGGGAAGAAGCGATTGGGAGAAGAGGGTTCAGTCACCACAGGTTGGTAGTGCCCTGGGTCATGGGTAGTCCTAATGCACACAGAATTGCTGCTTAAGGCCACTATCATGACATTTCAACTATGGGAGAAATCTAGAGGGTCTTGGTTGGACCCAATGTACACACCAGCTCTTCACCATGGCCAACCAACATCATAGCATTTAGACTATGGGGGAAATCTCGAGGGTCCTGAGTAATTTCATCGTACAGTATGGCTCTGAACCATGGCCAATATCATAACATTTGGACCATGGAAAAAATCGACACGGTCTTGAGTAAACCCAATGTGCATACGAATACTGTGCTATGGCACATGTCATAGCACTTGGTCTGAGAGAGACATCTAGAGGGTTTTGAATAGACCCAATGCACACACAAGCACTGCACCATTGGGTAAGAAAGATTTTTTTATGGGGAAGTCCAGAGGATCTTATTAGATCCAGACACTTAGGGGAAAAACAAATTTTTAAATTGTAACAAAAGGTTTGGGATCAACCCAATGAAACCCTTGTCTAAACCACATTTCTACCAATCAATGATAGAGTAGATGGAACATTTCTATAGGTACCAAAGGGGGACTTCCCAAAAAATGAAACTCCATGGCAAAGAAAAAAATTAACCTCCCAATGTAAACCACCATTTGCTGCACCAAGGGTGTAGCTTGTTTAGGTTGATGGGGTATGTGATGCAAGTGGGGATTTTAGGGTCATGGCCAAAATGGAATCTGGCCCGGTATACAGGGGAGTTTCAACAAATGAATCCCCAGGGGAAAGCAATATTATGGGTTTTTGCCCTTACCCTGTACTGCCTCTACGTCTGCCAGACCGATAGCACTGAACATTTGGTTTAATTTGGCCCAAAAAAAATTTTTTTAAAAATTTAAATTTAATTCCTTTTATTTTTTATTGAGGCTTATTACACCCTAGTCAAGTATTTTGGTTAAACTACACGACAACAAATAAAGCCAGAATTACAGGTCCATCTAACCCATCAACATACCCGGAAAACCCCAATTGGCCCAGGAGCCCCGAAAAAATTTAATTTTGCCCCAAGTGTCTTTAATTTAGGACAATTTTGGGGCCGGGCACTTGCCACTTTAAAATCTAATTTGTTTGGGGGCCCCGGGGAAAAGAAAGGATGAACCAGGAAAATTTCCTTGAGGTAAAGGTTTTTTTACCCCCCTGGAAAGGGCCCGATGCATTACGAAACCCGGCAAGGGGAAGTAGCTAATCTGGAAATTTTTTAAAAATTCCCCATTTTAAAGGAAACAAATTTTTTGGAATATCAAATAAAAGGGGATAAACGAATTAAAAAAATAAAATCTTGGTTTCAAAGAAAAAGATTGTGGAAAAAAAGTAAAAAAAAAAATAAAGTCAAAGTAACTCCCTAAAAGCGGGTTTAAGGGATCTTTAAGAAATTTTGGGTTTTAAATTATACATGTCATACTTGTAATAGCTATGGTTAGGCAGAAGATTTGAAAACCTAGATTTAAAAATCCAAAGAGCTAGAATACTGTATGTTCTGGGGAGTATTTTCCCCCCGCATAAAAACAAATTGTATTTTTACCCGCGCCGTTCAGCTTTTGTGGGTTTTTAAAGGTTTTTTGTACCCTTTTCCTTTTTAAAACCGCTGCACTTTAAACCCCCTTTAAAAACGCTTTCAAGAAACCTAGTTCTGACTTTTAAGAGGGGAATCCGTTTAAAAAAGGGGATTTGTGTTTTATGAACGTTTTGCAGGGAAAATTGGGGGGGAAATTTTTGCCTTTTTAACAATGTTGCCTTTTTTTATTCCGTTACCCAAATTTTTGTTTTGAAAATAATGTCTTTATTCACGCATATAGACGGTGTTTTTTTAGAAAAAATAGCGTTTTGTGAGAAAATTTAAAAGGGGTTTTTTTTCCCCATACAAGGGAGTCCCCATTAAAAGGAAGGGGTAGGGGGCTTAGGTTTGTTCATGATTAAAAATTTTTATGTAATTTGAAACAGGCATATTTATTTAAAAGAAATCCAAACCAAAAATTCTTTTTAATTTGGGGGGTAGTGAGGGGAAAAGGTTTTTTTCATTTTTTTTTGCTGGCTTTGTCCCCGTTTAAGGGGAAAATTTCCCCTCATTTTTTAACCTCTTTTTGCGCTGTGGGGATTTCTGGAACTTGGGCGTTTCCCTATAAATATTTATGTGGAACGTGGGGAAATAAAAGTGGGCACCCTGCCCCATAAGTCTGTTTTTAACTAGGGGGCAAAATGTAAGTCAGAACAGTGTAGGTAGGGGAACGCCTGTAATTATTATATCCTCCCTCAGTTTTTCCAATAAATCTATATCACTTACAATAGAAAGAAACCATTGGTCAGCTGTAGGGATGTGGTTGCTGAGGCTTGGGGTTGCTATAAATCTACAGTAATTTTGTTTAAATTAACCCTTTAAAATCATTGGGATAATTTTTTTTTTGAAATATTTTAAGTATGAGATTTTGGGTTACTTTATGCCGCCCCTATTTGGGGCCCCTTAAAAGGTGGAAAAAACCCCAGAAAAATTTCATAGTTTTTTTCCCTTTTGCAGTGTAAAATTGTGGCAGCAATATTATAAGTTTATGGTTTTTTAGGGTTTACATGTATAAAAACTGTCTAGGTTTTAAAAACCCCATTTGTTGCCCCTGCAACCAAAACAAGCACTCCCCCCTTTTCCCCCTTCCCTTTATATTGCGTGGAAAAATGACGGGCCAACTTGGGTTGGGGGGTATGGAAAAATTCTTTTTAAACCCGAAAAATTTTTCAAAAAATTTGTGTTTAGTTTTTTTGTAAATAAACACATTTTCGGTTTTTTCCTTTTTAAAAACCCGATTAAATTTTTTTTTTTAACACAATAACTTTAAATTTCCCCAAAAATGGGGTTTTTTATTTCCTTTTTAATTTAAAAAAAAAGTATCCCGTAAAGTGCCCCGATAATCCCCAAAAAAAAACCTTTTGTGGGAAAATTTTGGGGTTTTGGGGAACCCAAATTTTACTAAGAAAAATTTTAACTTTGAGCCCAAAAACCCTTTTTCAATTTTTTGAAAACCCGCCAATTTTTTTTCCTAAACCAAGGGGGCTTTGGGCCAAAACCCCTTTTTATTAGAAAACATCGTTTTTTGGCACTGTACTTTAAAAAATTTGAAATTCTCGAAGCCTTTATCCGTTTTAAAATTTAATTAACTTGGCATTTCCTAATCTGTGGTTTGGAAAAAATCCCTTTATTTTTAAAATTCTGGGTTGTTGTTTTTAAATTTAGTTGTTTATACTGAAAAATTTAAAGGGGGGATGGCTACCTCTTTTTACTCCCGTTTTTTTTTGGTTTTTTTTTTCCTGTTTCTTGGCTTTTACTGGTGTTTTTCCCTTTTTTGACATCAAAGTGTGGGATTAAAAAAACCTGTTTCTTGGAATTAACCCTTTTCTTTAAAAGGGAGGCCCTTTTTTGGCCCTAATTCTGCTTTTTTTATTCGGCAAAAAAACAAATTTTTTTGTGCAATTTTTCCCCGTATTCCCCAATATGTGTTTCCAATTTGCCGGGTCTTTTAAAACATTGTGAGATTCTTTTTTCTCTGGAAGGGAACCCGTGGAAAACCTTGATTTGGAAAAAAGGTTGTTTTCTTTTTCCCGTATCTTTACTGTGTGCGGGGGGTTATCCTGGACAATGTCCTGGGTTTAAATTTTCCTTTTCTTGAAAACAGGGGGTGCATTTAATTTATTTGAAAAATCAATTTTTGAAATTTTTTGTATTTGAATAAAGGGGTTGCACAACCAAAATTTTAATAAAATTTTGTTGAAAAAAAAAAACAAAATGGGAAACTTTATAACCAAAAAAATAAATTCAATGGAGAAATTAGGAAAAAAACGTAAAAAGGCCTTTCTTGTTTCGGGTTTGGCAAAACTTTAAAGGCGATTGGGGTTTTTTAGTGGGGAAAACCCCCCCATTTTAAAAAAATAAAGTTAATTTAAATTTTTCCAAATGTTATTTTTTGATTTTATTGGGAAAAAGGGGGGAGGTAAAATTTGGATAAATAATTGGGGCCAAAAAATATTTGTACATTGGGTTTAAGTGGTGAAAAAACACTTTTCCCAGTTTTTTTGATAAACCGGGAAAGTTTTATATTCACCAACCTTTGCTTTGGATGATTAATATGTCTATAAAACAAGTTGGATTCCATGGTCTATCAAGGTACTTCCTGCAGGAAAATGAAGCAATGCTATTTTATTGCTTTGCCCTTCTGGTCATTATCTTACCATATATGTTGCTGTTACACATTTTCATAATGTTAGATTACTTTGTAAAACTCACTTGTTGTCCCTTAAGGTAAAGGTTGCCAGTAACAGTGCTCAGCAAACATAGGAGCACCTTGTCCCAGAACAGATAATTGACATTGTGAGGCGCCAGGACAATGTGACGCCACAAATAACCTCTTCTGCGCACAAGTTCCCAGGAAGGGAGACTGCCAGAGAACTGACTTCTAGTGTACCTGGGAGACCTGGGGAGGTTACCAAGACGCTGTGTACTCATATCACCTCGGGGTTCATCACAAAAGAACAAGGACAGTCTTATACCTTCATGAGTTGGTGGATAGAGATCAAAGACCTGTCTGTGTATATTCACATCCCTATATATAGACATGTATGTATTAAGAACCCATATAACCAAAAATATAAATATTCTCTTGGGATCCAAGATCATTTTGTTTAGCATATTGCATTAACACATGTGATGTAATCTCAATAGTGCACAAAGGTGTAGCTTGAAACTCCTGGGCCCCAACGCAAAATCTGTAACAGAGCCCGACACCTACTATATACCATTTACTATAAGCCCCTCTTAGACAACAGGATCCATGTTTAAAGGGATTCTCTGCTTTGGACAACTCCTGCTTGTTAGAAAATTGGTAGATTATAAAGTGCCAAGAGCCATGCTGGAATTAGCTGGAATTTGTGGGGAACTCTAAGGCTATTTTCATACGGTGTATTTGCAGGGCGTAATTACGCCCCGCAATTACGCCGGGTGGACGGGGGCGGAAGCGGGGGCGGGTGGGGGGGGTCGGCAACTCACCGCCCCATAGACATTCTTTACCATTCACATGTCACTTATCCCCCCCTCGGCGTATTCACCGAGCAGGGAGAGGAGTCGTAATCCATAGTTCTCTATGAGAACTGTGGATTACCGTAATGACTGGGACGTATTCCAGCCGTAATTTGCGCACTCCGGCGCGTAATTACGGACTGAAATACATCCAATTTTAAGCCGTGTGAACATGGCCTGACACTAAGAGGGACATGTATGAAAATTGTCTAGGTGTAAGATTTTCTTTGTTGCCCATAGCAACCAATCAGAGTTCCCCTTTTATTTCATATAGTGCTATGGAGACATGATGGGGAGCTCTGATTGGTTGCTATGGGCAACAAAGGAAGTCTTACACCTAGACAGTTTTCATACATGTAGCCCTAAGTGTACAATTTTCCTGCAGCGCCACCACAGGAAAAATTAGACATAACACACTGCCCATTTAAATCAATAGACTGTCTGTGTAATGCAGGACTAGTCCACCAGAGACACTCTCTACAATTGCTCTCCACTCTGCCGATAAGATGAGGTCCTTTCTCTATGAACTTAAAATTTTATGAATAGGTATATGAAAATTAGTTTGCTAAACTGGAGAACCCCTTTAACTGCTATCTCTGCAAACTTTAAGCTTCATCTCTGCATTATTACAAGTAATATAAATGCATTGCTGTGCTATACAATATATCTAATGTCTATGTGCCAATAAAGGCCTAATTTCTTGTCCCTTTTTGTTAAGCGAGTGCCCCAATAATGGGCTGATCAAAGTGTGTTCCAGTGACCTCAATAATCATCTGTAATCTGTTACAGCGGTGTTCTCACCATACTGTTTTACTGAACCTGCTATTCACAGTCAGCTTCAGGTTTCCTGTTTAATGTAGAACCAACCGCCAACAGCCGAGTGATTGGCATATCAGCTCTGCTATTCCTAGCTGAGCCTGTTAGAGGGATATTTCTGATGGATGGTGCTGAAGGCTACAGAACTCTAAAGGGTTAAGATTGTCAATAAGAAAAATAAACAAGCTCCTATTCTGCTGACAAGACACAGCAGGGAGTGAGGTCACAATCGGCCAGTGCTGCTGGAGCAGAGAGAGATAATCAACAACCTAAGGGACTTTGTGTACATAAGTAGGAGATAATAACTGCTCTAGTTCTGCAATGAAGCAAAATCAGTAAACCAATGTATTTGGTAATAATCTTTATTTTCCTTTGCCTACATGTTTTAAGCTAACCCTTGAGATAGGAATACCTCTTTATGGAATCTGGCAGTTTGTGCTCAGTTTCCCAATAGCTCCTCCATAGGGGAAATGAAGCATTACGCAGTTCCCATAAAAAAAATGGGCTATCTCTTTAATGCATGAACATGTTGGGTCTTCCAGAGTGACATGCTCGGTGCTTTTGGTAATTAATGAGGCTTTTGAGTGGGGAACCCCTCTCAATTAACTAAGAATTCCATAATATGAAACCAGACAACTCATTTATCTGTTCTATATATAATATTAGGAGTCCCACTATTTTCATGCTCTGCTGAAGCTAGTATCACCAGATTCACAAGTAATTGTCTGCAGCAGTTTGGAATTTGGCCATTAACCAGCATTTTTAACACAGCCAATTCCTCCCCTCTTCCCCTTTTGCAGTTGTACAATGTAAACCAAGAATCTAGGACGCATTAGTGCAAATTACACCATCCAAACGTATTTCTTCTATTGTTAATGCCCTTATCATGTGTGCAGTAAAATGCTCAAGGCTCAGCCGAAAAGTTACATTGGACGAAATGGAATTTGCAAAAGTTGCCAATGAGGATTGTATGGAGTTTACTACAAACCTCAAACAATTTCAGAAAATATTGGTGAAATGTTTCTTCCTATTTGTCCTATTACAGTGCAGTCAAGGACAGGATATGATCTCACACAATGATGTGATTTCTGTACTACATCTGAATTGTAGCAAAGTCACCTTGAAATCATAGCCAAGTTCTTGCCAAGACTCTATGGTGAAAATCTTGCGGCAGTATTCTGGCAGCGGGTTCACGGCAGATCAAAATAATACTCTGTTTAATTGGGGATCTTATCCTATACGGCGCGTCTGGTCCTTTCTTGGTAAGACACATCCTTCTGTTTTAAGAATTGCCGCTTAACCCCTTGGCTGCCAAACAGTTATGAAAAGCATAACAAGGATTTCCTCTGCCAGTTTTAAGAACAGAAATGACTGAAAAAGGGATTACTCCCTTGTGGTTTATGCTCCTGGATCCTATAGTGTTTGAGCTCTTTCCAAGATTTCATTCCTACAGTTAGGTCACAGATTTTTATGATGTGCAGTTTCAAATGTCAAACAGATTGGGAGCAGTGGTTAATGGCTATCAAGATTTCTAAAGCATTATTAATCATTTTGGAAGAAAGTAAAAAAAAATTCTGAAAATTAAGTGGTAGAATAGGCTAGAAGCATTGTGTTCTAAATATCTGGTTGTCTGGGTCATGATACCATATGTCGATGAATGAACGAAGACAGGCTATGCTTTGAGTTGGTGGAACTATGGATATATAACAATTTCCTAATATACTAACACTAGTAGATACCCTAGTGGCTGTAATAGAAGATGCATCCACATAAGGGCAGAGTTATTTTCCTAGGGCAATGACTGCAATATACCCTGTTTCCCCGAAAATAAGACACCCCCGAAAATAAGACATAGTGCAGTTTTTTTGTATTCAATTCAGAGTTTGGCTGCGTATGCTAATGTTTGTGATGAAATAACTACAGTATATTAATACATGCTGATTTTTTTTCCAGCAATAAATGTGAATTATTGTTCATAGAAAAATAATACAACCCCTAAAAAGAAGTCTTAGCTCGTCTTTAGGAGCAAAAATTAATATCAGACACTGTCTTATTTTTGGGGAAACAGGGTATGAATAAATATCCATCCGCTATATTGCAAAATGCAGCGTACACTTGAGAGAGTTTGGATGAGAGTTTCCTTCTCCCTGCTTGGTACCTCCAACATCATGTTGTACATTCCTGTATGGCGCTTCAATGTGGGTGCTGACGGTAAGTGTATCAGGAGCCGCCCCACACTATACTGCTGAGGGCAGGGCACACTGGAGGGAGTTTGATTGACGTCTTCTCCTCCCCCCACACTTGGCATCACCCATATAACACTGTATGTACCTGTACAGCACTTTGATGTAGGCGCTGTTGGTGAATATTGCAGAAGTCGCTCTTTAGTAGGTGCACAACATTGTTCTTCATTGTCTCCCAAACCCCAGCTGGTGAGTGCAGGCCACAGTGTCCTTTACAGTATAAACAATTAGGTGTCAAGTCCCCTTTATTAACCCACATATATAAATGCTTAGTGCTTCATGTGGTCATCCAATCACATGGTGGTAGTATGCGGTTACAAACTGACACAGGACATGGTAAGACATATATGTGTTTATTAGATATTTCTATTATCAGAATCAAAGGGTTGTATAGGAATTATTCTGGGTCCTTGGAGATAAGGTGCCAAGCCCTGGTTTGCCCCATTACACTTGAAAGAGCCCATGCATGATTCCCCATTATAAGGAAACTGCATTGTTCACAAGCAAGATGGCAGATAATTGACCTAATGCAAAGGAAGTGGTAGACGAAACAAAAGCCAGGCCCTTCTGTCCTATGTGATAAAACATTGCTCTATTATAAAGGGGCTCATTTTGATCTTTGCTATGGGTCATTGTACTCTATGTACACCACTGAATAGGATCACTTTCTTTATAACAGATGCAATGATATAGTAGATTATGGAGTATTCCTAGTGATTATTTTACATAATCTTTTGTTGAAGGACCATACATATAATACTGAATGCCATAAATGTCATGCTCCATGCTAATGATAGACTTGCAGGGCAGTTGCAGTGAATTTGACCCCTGTCTTACTGTATGTTAGGGATGCTTGTGCTATTTTTCTAGATTAGTACAAAGTTAATTTTATAAGCATCAGTTTCCTAATATATTGCCATTATCTGGCTCAGTGGATCAGAATCTGGAAATACAGCAGGTCTGCCATTGTAAAAGGGAACCTATTACAGCAAATGTCCAAACTGTGGGCAGAATGTTGTAGCACAGGATGAACTTTGCAGATTGATATTTAGTTTATAGGAAAGGCTTCAGTATAATTTGTATTCAATTAATTTAAATCTCTGCTCACTTTGAGTTTAAGAGTCTAGTGGGCGGCCCTTACTACTGATTGACAGCTTTACCTGTATAAGCGTAGTTCCAAAACTAGCTGCCAATCAGTAGGACAGCCCATTGGACTCCTAAGCTGGAGAATGGACAGGGATTTACGTGAATACAATACAAATAATAATAAATCTTTTCTCTCAAACACATATATTAATCTGCTCAGCTCTCCTGATCTGTCACACAGGGCCACATGTATGAAAATCGTCTAGGTCTAAAACTCACTTTGTTGCCCATTGTTCCCCTTTCATTTTTCCAGAGCCCTATGTGAAATTAAAGGTTGCCTATGGGCAACAAAGTGAGTTTTAGACCTAGACAGTTTTCATACTTGTGGTCCATAATGTCTGTAGATAAAGCTGCAGATTCAGTGTCACAGGTTCATTTAAATCCCTAGCAGATGCCATGAAGCCCATTAAAAGGCTGTAGTGATTGAGGGCGACAAACACGCCAAATTTCATGCGCCTAGCATTAGTGTAAAATGCGCCTTATTTATGAGCCCGCTTTACAGCGGGTCATAAATCAGGCACATTCTAGCGCTCAAGTGACATTTCTGGCTCAGGTATACCACTCTGAAAGTGCTCTACCTGTTCCAGCTGTAATGCGCCCAGAAATGCCATAGCAAAGCTATAAATATGTAGCTTTGTTACGGTTCTAATGCCCCTCGCCTCCCGCATACCCCCAAAATCACGCGCATTACAAAGTGCCGCAGGCGCTAAGTAATGCACCCAGGAGAGTGGGCAGGAGATTTAAAAATGTATGAACGAACTGTGCCTGATATCGGACTGAAAAGATGCCAGATATCTGGCGCAGCCCCGTCCATAGATGTCGCCCTTTATGTATGAAAGTACTCTCATAAAAGATGCTAAAGTCACTACAAGATATTAGAAAAATTCCCTTTTGAGATTCCAAATGCTTTCTATCAAGTACTTAGGATCAGAACAAAAGTGACCCTTATGAGATCTAGAGATCCATGGACATCTACTGCTATGGAAAGGTCAGAATATTTAGCAGTTAGTTTAAATGGTTCAGTAACAGAGTTCTAATGACTCAGAGCCGCTGGCCCGTATTCCACCTTTTTCCAGGAAGAAAGTCTGCATGGAGTTGGTTACTATAGAAATTGATGTAAAAATGTATTCCTTTTCTAGATCCAAGTACACTTAATATGGGGTATATCAGCCATGTGCATGGTATCCAAATATTACAAATAGAGTAGAAGAGGATAATGTAGGATGTAATAATGCATAGCTATTAGTGATACATATGTAACATACCATGAGCAATACTACTGATAAAGATGCATGTAAATATTGCTTGCTCAGCGTGTAGTAATAATATAATACTATCTGCAAACAGGAAAGAAAGAAAAGGTGATCACCCTTGCACCACTCACTATCTTATTTCCTTGCTTAGGTGCGCCAGAAGTGAGAACCCTCTGCAGGTTTAGGCTATGTTCACACGGCGTAATTGTGTATGCCCTGCAATTACACCGGGTGTTTGGGAGTCGCGCTGATCGGCGCGTACTCCCGCGACGCAGGGATGCCAGCAGCCCCCCAGCCCCATAGACCGTCATTACTCGCGGTGCGTATAAATAACATGTCACTTATCTCCCCGGGCGTACAATACGATCGTATTGTACGCCCGGGGAGAGGAGGCAAAATCCATAGTTCTCTATGAGAACTATGGATTACCGTAATTTTGGTGCGCATCTTGCTCGTATTAGAACGCACATACGACGCGAAATGCGTGAGTCAAAATTTACCCGTCTGAACATAGCCTTAACCTTCCCCTGCAGATGGGGCTAGCTTGAATTAGACAACTCTTCCTATAATTATACAAACAACATCCAGTTGAGAACAATGTATTGGAAGGATCTTGGGTGCCATAACACCTGAAACAACCACTCTTTCGAAACTAATAGGAGCTAAGTTTCCATTTAGTTGTATTCTGTCCAGAGTATTCCATTGCTTCTCTTCAATCTCTTCTGATGCATCATTTTATTTTGAGGGTCCAAAACCATACTGAATCTTTTTACTGTGACCATTAGTTCAGTTCTGTCCAGAGCTCTTCAACCTCTTCTATTACCTTGTTTTTCTTTGAGAGTCAAAGACCATCCCATTCTGTAGAAGATCTATGTATTATGTACTATGAGCCTTATGTATGAAAACTGTCTAGGTCTAAGACTTTCTTTGTTGTCCATGGCAACTAATCAGAGCTCCCCTTTGATTTTGTAGAGTGCTCTGAAAGACAATAATCATACATGTCCCCCTATGTATCTATGTGTTGTATAAATGTGTATTGGTACTATGTAAAGACAGCCATATAATACAGAGGATATCTATGTGCAAAGCTAAAATCCAACTTGTCCTACAATGGGGTGAGCATCCGCTGCTTGGGGGTAGGGGAAAAAGAGCAGTACAGGCAGGCGACAGGGGTGTGTAATGGGACTGGGTTGTGGACAGGGCAGTAATAAATGTTTGTCTGCTTCCCCGCATGTTAAGTAAAAACATGGTTAGTATCAGGGGCAGCAGCAGCTGTCATCACGTCTGTGTTTTATAGCATACATGCAGAGTTGGTGATGGGGAGACAGGGACGTCACTATACACAATGCTCTCTCTGGCTGCTGGACAGAGAGTATGAGCTGTTCTATTGATCATAGAAGAAATTAACCCCTTGGTTAAAAATGTGCATACACATATCCAGCGTTGCAAAAAAAGAATTGCAAACTGAGGTATCAGACAGTATATGGATATGTAGCATACCTGGAGGTATTAAAAAAACCCTTGGGAAAACTTATCACCTACAGCTAAGTCAAAAGCCTCTCACCAGACAGAAAGCAGCTCTGCACTGATAAAGGGCAAGCATCTCAAAACAGTTGTCTGCAATTGGAAAGATTTGATACTGGCTTGGCCTAAATTCCTAGTTATGTTTCAAAGCTCTTCAGTGGGTCAGATGTGACTTTCAGGGTATATTCTTAAGGCTTATTTCTGGACGCATTTCGCCACGTATTGCGAGCGTACTGCGCCCTAATACGAGCTAAATGCGCCCCAATCATTATGGTAATCCACAGTTCTCATAGAGAACTATGGATTACGCCTCCTCTCCCTGCGTATACAATACGATCATGTTGAAGGCGTGGGGAGATAATTAACATGTCATTTATTCACTGCGCTTACGCGCCACGAGTTATGTCAGTCTATGTACGCTCCGCAGTTAAGCCGTGTGAACATAGCCGTAGGGGCATTAATCCTAGTTTTTCATGCCTAGAGCTTATTTAAATATTTCCATGGAGCACTGCATGACATGTTATTCTTTTTACACATTTATGGTGCTCATCGCAAGGAGAAACCTTAACCACTATAACATACCCTGGTTCCCCAAAAATAAGACAGCGTCTTATATGAATTTTTTCTCCTAAAGACAAGCTAACACTTATTTTTAGGGGATGTCTTATTTTTCCATGAACAAGAATTCACATGTATTATTGAGCAAAAAATCAACATGTATTAATATAGTGTAGTCATGTCATCACAAACATCAGCATAAGCAGCCAAACTCTGAATTCCATCAAGAATTTCTTGTGACTATTTCCATGTACAACAATCTATAGTACTATAGTATTTACTGATCCCGGGATTCATGAAAAAAAATAAAATAATCAAAGACAGTCATGTCATCATCTTCTGGAACATCATCACAACTCTCCAAAACCTGAATTTCATGGTGAGTCTATTGTGCCTATTTCTTTTAGAAGCATTGGCCCCAATCTCTCATGTCTAGCAATAGCACTTTCCTAAAATGAGCACCTCTTGTTCAGGTAGCCTCCCACACAAGGTAAGACCTATCTAAATGATCTGCTAATGTATGGCATGGGGTAGAGCTGTAGCAATGACAGCTGCTAGGTCTTATTTTCAGGGGATGCCTTATATTTCTAAGCTTGAAAAAAATTGCACTAGGTATTATTTTTGGTGGATGTCTTGTTTTCTTATCAAACAACTAAGTTAATAGTTCCCTGAGGACAACGGGATTGAACTGAATTCCTCACAATGGCTATATATTGAGCATTTATAGAAGCAACCAAGTCTACCAAAATGTAATTCAAGAAATTAATTCTACATTTATCCAGTTTAATTAATATCCCCAAAACATGGGGGTATTACAGGCACTGTGCAAAGGAAGTACCAGTAATCTAATAATAATATTAAAGTGGGCATACACTCACAGTCAAGGGTTAGATAGCTTGGGGTTGGAAGCCACTGGTTGGCCATGAGTGTGGAGAATAGTTGAAATGTTGGTGCCATATAACCTGTAAATAGCTTAGCCTTCATGGATCCTATCATTATCATTATTTTGCCATGTATATGTATGTATGTGTGCGTATATATGTATATATAATCTTCCTCTGTTTTATTGGACACTGTTCCAATTCAGTGGAGTCAGATTTGTTAAGGTTTGGGTAATTTATTTTGATGTCTAAAGGCAAGAAAGCAAATACAGATAAACCTTAAGTCAAGAAACAGGTAGTTAAACATCCCCATTGAGCCAAACATATACACAGCTTTGTACACACATCTAAGGACAATAGTATATAGGAGGCTGTGTACTGCTAACCTTGTAAATGGGGTTATATATGATAGTGTGTAGCAGATATGTCTTGTAAATGTTACAGCGCCTGCACACCAGTGTCCCTGTTGACAGACCATGTGTCATTGTTTGATACCTGTTTAATGCCTTGTGCATACATAATACAGGTGATGATACATGAGATAATACAACCTGAGCAGTCCTATTTTTGATCATCTCCCTTCTTTTTGGAGGAGGATTTGACAAACACATCATATTGTCTCACAATTGCTGTGTTTAAACAGCTGGACAGCAGAGTTAATAGCTGATGGTTTAGTGACAAAGGCCTCTGTAACAGGCAGGAGAAGGAATAAAAGCTACAGCGAGTTGTAAGAGTTACCTAAACTTGAGGTGACATGCAAGAGACACCTACATTGGGACAGTTAAAGAAACAGCATGGGATAACATCAGCCGGAGCTAGATATAGAGGAGGCATTAGCTATTGTCCAATTTAAACTCTTGAGCTTCAATGCAAAATGTACAACAAGGGCCCCCATCTACCATGGGCTTATTTTTGGAGTCCACTTATGTACTAGAGGGGCATTAGGGCCCCCACGGCTGTGAAAGCTACCTCTGCACCTGCCATAGCTATGCCTCTGCTGTGATCCATCAAAACCAGCAATGTGTCTCAAGTTTCAAGTGGCAAATTTAGCTGCTCAGTGTTTTTCCCGCAGACAAGGTGGGACTGGCCCACCAGAGTACCAGAGAATCTCCTGGTGGGTCAAAGCTCTGTGACAAAAATTTGCATCTAATATTTGAGGGCCCCAAATATCTAACAGAAGACAATCTTATTTGGAGCTGACTTTAGAACCAATCACCAAATATCCGATTTAATCCCCTGCATGTGCAATGATGACTTTAAAGTAGCCATGCACATGTCCTGTAGAAATATAGGGTAGGCTCTCAGAAAAATTTCCTCAGATGACCCCTCATAATAATTTTCTCTGGTGGGCACTTAGAATAATTTCCTCTAGTAGAAGCTCAGAATAATCCTCTCTGGTGTGCCCTCAGTATAATTTTCTCTGGTGGGCTCTCAGAAAAACTTCCACTGGTAGGCCTACAGAATAATTTTCCACACGGCTGTATTCGGAACTCCCACAGAGCTGTGCTATGCGCAAGCATGAATGGCTCTCCAGCCTGCTCTATAGCTTTCGAGGGGCCTGTTCCCAAGATATGTGCAGGTCCCAGAGGTGAGAACCGCACCTATAAGACTGTGATGGCATATCCTAGTGATATGCCATCAAAGTCTATGGTGGTAAAATCCCTTTAAGGAACTTCAGTCCGACACTGCCCGTGGAATCCTATAAATTTTGCAAATCAAAGCTAAATGATTGCCTAAATACTTTGGCTCTGGTAAAGTGCCTTTTTGGTGCTTTTCTTTCGCATATTCAGAGCACATGCCCTGACAGTGCCTGGCCATTACCAGGCTAATGCCAAAAGCTGTAGACACTGACTCCAACCCCTTAAAGTAAAGTACTGAATAACAGCTCTATACTATTTTGCATGGACGTGTGCAACCCCTTTACACAGGTGATGACATATACAGTTGAAACCAGAAGCTTACATACTCTACATAAAAAGACACATATCATGTTTTTCTCACTATCTGACATGAAATCAGAATAAACCTTACCAGTTTTATGGTCAATTAGGAACCAAAATTATTTATATTTGCCAAATGCCAGAAAAATGAGAGAAATAATTTTTTTAAGGCATTTTTATTATTTTCTGCAAAGCCAAAAGTTTACATACATTTCATAAGCATTTTGCAGCATTGCCCTCAAACTGTATGGCTGGGATCAAACGTTTTGGATATCCTTCCACAAGCTTCTCACAATAGTTGGTAGGAATTTTGGCCCATTCCTCCTGACAGAATTGGTGTAACTGAGCCATGTTTGTAGGTCGCCTTGCTCACACCTGCCTTTTCAGCTTTGCCTATAAATTTTCAATAAAATTGAGATCAGGGTTTTGTGATGGTCACTCCAAAACATTGACTTGGTTATCCTTAAGCCACTTTGTAACCAGTTTGGCAGTATGCTACGGGTTATTGTCCATTTGAAAGATCCATTTCCGCCCAAGCTTTAACTTCCTGGCTGATGTCTTGAGATGTTGCTTGGTATTCCATTCATTCAAAAAGGCATAAGCAGGTACAACAAATCACTGCAACATAACTATTTATTCCATATCCTATTCCATATGGTATTCCAGGTGCATAAACATATGCTACTTGTGTGTCCAATAAGTATAGTCTGTGGTGACTTGACAGTTCAAGAGTTCATAGGATATTCTCCAGCGACATCCTAGCTTCTGGGCCACAACAGTGGAGAAAGCCACGGACAGGCGATCAGCTGTTTATGCACCTGGAATACCATATGGAATAGGATATGGAATAAATAAGTTATGTTGCAGTGATTTGTTGTACCTGTTTATGCCTTTTTGAACAAATGGACTATCGAAGGAGCTTGAGGAACTCCAGCTGCAGGTGTGGTTGACTTTGTTAATGGAAGTAAGCTACCAGAGATAGTGGTATCATGTTGCTTCAGTATTGCCACATAATCTTCTTTCCTCATGATGCCATCTATTTTATGAAGTGCACCAGTCCGTCCTGCAGCAAAACAACCCCACAACATGATGCTGTCACCCCCCATGTTTCACTGTTGGGATGGTGTTCTTAGGCTTTCAAGCTACTCCCGTTTGCCCCCAAACGTAACGATGGTCATTATGGCCAAACAGTCCAGTTTTAGTTTCGTCAGACCACAGGACATATCTCCAAAAATGTAGGTCTTTGTTCCTGTGTGCATTTGCAAACATTAATCTGGCTTTTATATGTTTCTTTTGGAGTAATGGCTTCTTCCTGGCAGAGTTGCCTTTCAGCCCATGTTGATACAGTACTTGTTTCACTGTAGATAATAACACAATATTACCAGCTTCCCCCAGCATCTTCATAAGGTCTTTTGCTTTTGTTCTTGGCTTGATTTGCACATGTCAAACCAAAGCACGTTCATCTCTTAGACATAGAACCTGTCTCCTTCCTGAGCGGTAGGATGGCTGGACATTCCCATCTTGTTTGTTCTTGTTTATAATTTGTTTGTACAGATGAATGAGGCACCTTCAGATATCTAGAAATTGCACCCAAGGATGAACCATACTTGTGCAAGTTCACAATTCTCTTCCTGAAATCTTGGCTGATTTTCTTAGACTTTCCCATGATGTTACACACAGAAGCAGTGTGTTTCTGGTGTGCATTGAAAATACATCCACAGGTGTGTCTATAAATAACTCAGATGTTGCCAATAAACCTATCAGAAGCTTCCAAACACGTGACTTTAGGCTGGATCTTATTCTGGGAAAAAATCAGCTGGTACTTAAAGAGAACCTGTCACATAGTTTATGTCTCCCTTGCTGAGGACAGAACAAGCTAGTGTCAGACATTCTGTTTCCAGCGCTGTATCCCTTATACTGTAAGGTGCTGCAGTTTTGTGTATTAAATGCTCAAATCTGCAGTTTTCAGCCAGAAGAGTCATTCGAAGAGTACTTCAGAGTGTCAGGTTTCTTTTTCAAACCCCGACCACCTCAACTAACAAACCTATTACTTTGAATAGGTAGAAACATGTGAATAACTGTCAGTGGGCGGAGCTAGCCTTTGGTGGGCGGGGCTAACACCTGCTCATGAATAAAATTTAAGGGGTAAATGCTCTAAAACTGCTGCATCTTACAGAATAAGGGGCACAGCGCCGGAAACAGCAGGTATGACACTAGCTTGTGCTGCCCTCAGCAAGGGGGGCATAACCTATGTGACAGGTTCCCTTTAATTTGCAGAATCTTTGCTTAGTTGTAGGACTACATTATACTAGAACATGTTTTCTACTATGAGGAATGGGCTGGTACACAATTGCTAGACTCTACTCAGGGCACATCAAACATCACCAAGTAAGGGGTTTTTAGTGTTTTTACCATGAAGGCTCCACTCTTCTATCTACACCATTAGTAAATGAATAATTTCATAAACAAAACAAATTGAAATTTCATGTACCTTTGTATAGACATGACTGTAATTAGTAAAATATGATTAGCCAACACCCTTTATGTCCCAATTTTGCCAAATTAAAGAAATACAAATAGGTAGAGATATAATTAAACAGATAAATACTTAGGTAGATACATAAACAATAGATAGGTAGGTAGATAGATAGACAGGTAGATACATAAATAGAAGGATGGGTAGGTGGCTGGATGGTTGGTTGGTTTGGATGGATGGATGAACAGACAGATGGATGGACTGGTGGATGGGTGGGTAAATAGGTGTGCAGGTGGTTGGACAGATGGATAGATAGATAGATAATTAGACGGATAAATTCGTAGGTAGGTAAATGGGTATACAACAGAAAGGTAAGTAGATAGACAAATAGGTTGGTGGATGGATGAGCACAATGGATGGATAGATGGAAGGTTGGATGGATAGATATAGTGATGCCATAAGTAATTGCATTACCCCATACAACGGAAGCATTTGGGCCCTCTACCATATCACTGGGCCCTGGATAGATAGAGAGATAGAAAGTTTTAAAAACAAAATGTCTTTGACTTTTTAATAGTTTCTAAATATATTACATATAACATGCTATATAATCAATTCCGAGGATTAAATAAGATTGCCAAAGGTTAAACAAAACATCAATCTGGGTGGTCGCTAATATTTATTTGCTCTTTCAGCATGGAAACAGTTAATGCAGAAGTGTTGCCGATGAGAAAAAGCAGACAAAACCAACCCCCCCCCCCACCACCACCACGCTCCCCCCTTCCCTCTCCCCCCTTCTCCATGTTTAAAGGAGAATTTTTATTTCCTGACTCATTAAATCATTTGTCCTACAATCATAAGTAATTTTTGGAAAGGAGACACGTGTATTTAGACAACAAATATCAGAGCGCTCGGCTATGTTTGTGCCGTTACTTATTTATTTCTCCCTTCGTGTATCTATGAGACAGAAATGGCCCCATCTGTTCATATTTAACATAGGAGCTGAATCAGCAGAAAGGAAGCAGAAGTAGTTGTATTTTTTCTTGCACGCCCTTTCTTCTTTTATATTATTTAGATGTGAAATAGCTTCTGGATTTTATTCAATGAAATAAAATAATATCATTTGATATAGTGGAAGAATGTGGAGCTGCAGCTGGAAGAGTTCAGACCCTACAAAAAGTTCAATGTCTGAGCACAGAAAAAGATGAAGAGTTATAGTGCTCCAATATAATGCCTGCAACCTCTTCTTATAATCTACCAGACCCTCTGGAAAATGTACCAAGTTCATTAGTCGCTTGTTAGTACAGTGGGGAAAAAAGTATTTAGTCAGCCACCAATTGTGCAAGTTCTCCCACTTAAAAAGATGAGAGAGGCCTGTAATTGACATCAGAGGTCGACCTCAACTATGAGAGACAAAATGAGAAAACAAATCCCGAAAATCACTTTGTCTGATTAGGAAACAATTTATTTGCAAATTATGGTGGAAAATAAATATTTGGTCACCTACAAACAAGCAAGATTTCTGGCTCTCACAGACCTGTAACTTCTTCTTTATGAGGCTCCTCTGTCCTCCACTCATTACCTGTAGTAATGGCACCTGTTTGAACTTGTTATCAGTATAAAAGAAACCTGTCCAAAACCTCAAACAGTTACACTCCAAACTCCACTATGGTGAAGACCAAAGAGCCGTCGGAGGACACCAGAAACAAAATTGTAGCCCTACACAAGGCTAGGAAGACTGAATCTGCAATAGGCAAGCAGCTTGGTGTGAAGAAATCAACTGTGGGAGCAATAACTAGAAAATGGAAGACGTACAAGACCACTGATAATCTCCCTTGATCTGGGGTTCCACCCAACATCTCACCCCGTGGGGTCAAAATGATCACAAGATGATGAGAAGAGGTTGCAGGCATTATATTGGAGCACTACATGGGGGGACCTAGGGAATGACCTGCTGGGACCAACCTAACAAAGGCTATGCCGCCAGATCCTGCAGTGGCAGACGTGTCCCCTGCTTAAGCGAGTACATGTCTGGGCCCATCTGAAGCTTGCTAGAGAGCATTTGGATGATCCAGAAGAGTATTGGGAGAATGTCATATGGTCAGATGAAACCAAAGTAGAACTGTTTGGTAGAAACACAACTTGTCATGTTTGGAGGAGAGAGAATGTTGAATTGCAACCAAAGAACACCATACCTACTATGAAGTGTGGAGGTGGCAACATCATGCTTTGGGGCTGTTTCTCTGCAAAGGAACCAGGACGACTGATCCGTGTACATGAAATAATGAATGGGGCCATGTATCGTGAGATTTTAAGTGCAAACCTCCTTCCATCAGCAAGGGCTTTGAAGATGAAACGTGGCTGGGTCTTTCAGCATGACAATGATCTCAAGCACACCACCAGGGCAACGAAGGAGTGGCTTCGCAAGAAGCATTTCAAGTGGCTTAGCCAGTCTCCAGATCTCAACCCCAAAGACAACCTTTGGAGGGAGTTAAAAGTCTGTGTTGCCCAGCGACAGCCCCAAAACATTATTGCTCTAGAGGAGATCTGCATGGAGGAATGGGCCAACATACCAGCAACAGTGTGTGCCAACCTTGTAAAAACCTACAGAAAACATTGACATCTGTCATTGCCAGCAAAGGATATATAACAAAGTATTGAGATGAACTTTGTTATTGACCAATCTTTCCAAATCAGACAATGTGGTTTTCTTGATTTGTTGTCTTATTTGTCTCATTTTGTCTCTCATAGTTGAGGTCTACCTATTATGTCAATTACAGGCCTCTCTCATCTTTTTAAGTGGGAGAACTTGCACAATTGGTAACTGACTAAATACTTTTTTCCCCACTGTATCTGTACATTTTTATCTATCTATCTATCTATCTATCTATCTATATCTATCCCATATCTATCTATCTATCTATCTATCTATTGTAAAAAGCCTAGGCGAATAAGGCTGAGATCCGGCGCACTTGCCAAAAAGTCCAAATGACCCTTTCGGGAATAAAAAATTAGTTGCCTTTATTAATAAAAAGCACTATGGGTTCTTACCACAATGCATTTTAAAAAACAAGAACTAAAAGCAAAGAACTTTACGCGTTTCGCGGAGTATACCCTCGCTTCCTCAGAAGTCTATGATAGACTTCTGAGGAAGCGAGGGTATACCCCGCGAAATGTGTAAAGTTCTTTGCTTTTAGTTCTTGTTTTTTAAAATGCATTGTGGTAAGAACCCATAGTGCTTTTATTAATAAATGCAACTAATTTTTTATTCCCGAAAGGGTCATTTGGAATTTTTGGCAAGTGCGCCGGATCTCAGCCTTATTCGCCTAGGCTTTTTACAATATAAAATACCAAGTGCTTTTATAACACTTGAGTCCATTTTTGGATTAAGATTTCGGCAGCCGTGATACGGGCGACGGCTTTAACGGCCCTGCAAGCTATCAGGAGTGTTGTACCTTCCTTGTACAACCCCACGAGGTGAGCACGCCAGTATTTATTTTACTCTACTTACCCAAGTTTTTACACTATTGTGTGCCCCTGTTTTTCTTCTTTTCCCATATCTATCGATCTATCTATCTATCTATCTATCCATCTGTCTGTCTGTCTCATATCAGTCTAACTATCTTATATCTTTCTCTCTCGTATCTTTCAATCTATTTTATATATCTGTCTATTTATCTAAGGAGGTACTGATAAGTTTTGGTTCATTATGTATATATGTTCTAACTGTCTCATATCTATCTTACTCTATCCATCTTTTTATTTACCTATTGATACCCTACTCTACTTATCTACCTATGGAGGTACTGATCAATTTTGCTTTTCCATGTATGTATCTAACTATCTAGGACTTTATTAGTGGAGATCTATCTAATCTATTTATGAAGGTGCTGCTTAATTTAGTTTTTTCCATGCATGTCTGTATCAATCTATGTATCTATTATCTATGTTTCATGTGTCTTGAGTAACCAACAACTTTGTGTTTATCTGGTACCTGATGACCCTACCCAAACAACATACAGTGAAACCTTTACAGAAGACTCCATTCTCTATTATCCAGACCGGATTCTGACAGATTAAAAAATTTACATAATCTTCTAGACTAGCACTGGAGAAGACCCCTTTCCATGTCAGTTTTTGGTAATTGTTTCAAAGAGGATTCACAGTATTTTATCTACATCCAGTAGTGATAAAGTGGCAGCAGATGTGTGTGAGAGGGACTTATCTTTCCTGTTCCATAGAGGTAAAGGCTTGGGAGGATTGGATGATTAGCCATACGGTGTTGACAACCGTTCTATTTCGATCTATGAAGGATGGAGGGCTATATACAAATCACTGAGCTGCCAGCCACATGACTATTGTAGATATGTATTCTAAAGGAAACACACATATGCATAGAAACTTCTATGCTTTGGCGTCATCTTGTATTTTGTGGGTGGTTTCAAAAACTCAGCACTTGGTTTTCATGGTTTCTCATGCAGAACACACATCTGAATAACACATTCCCCCAGCTCGGAGCCCTGACGTTACTCCAGAATGACTTGGACTCTGTTGTGCGTTGCTTAGAGAGAGAAGTATTAGCAGTAAATGATCAAGGTTGATATATGTTTTTCTCATTTATTGCCAAATTCTGAGCAGCCCTCAATATGTTTTTATTTTATATTTACTGTACTCCGGGCTGACAGCGACGTGTCTATCTGAAGCCCATGTTATCTTTTCCTCATGTGGAGTAAACATTAACTTAGTACTTTATAAATCTATTCTGCAGAGATATGTAAGGTATAAATTAAAAGGTCATGGTTGTAGGTACTACTATGACACCCAATAACATGATAGGGCTTCATTTCGACCTTTTACCTCTTCCCATTGTGTGGTGTAATCTTGTTCAAATTTCCCCTGTTCCACAAAAACTGAACAAGCACCAAGCCTTCCTACATTAGGTTGGCAGTGGTGGTATCACCACTAACAGGCGGAAGCTCGATTTGGATCTTTTTGCTTTCTACTGTTCCCAGTTTATACTCCTGGACCATAGCACACTTCTCATACTATATGAGTATATTATCATTTCCAGGACATTTGATTTGAGAACTAAAGTTAAATGTATGACCAGAATATTAATGATACACCGTCTTCTATGGAATTTTGTCATGGTAGACTCGTCATTGTTGGCCATTGCTGTAAAACAGACCTATTTGAAACTTATGGCAACCTTTTGACCTCTCTTGGATCTATGCTACATTAAGGATGCCAGAAGATACTTTGAAATAATGGGTCATCCATGCTGGAACATCTCCTTGTGAGACATAAAGTACTTCTGGTTGAAGAAAGACCCTAATACTTCTTCATCCACAATGCAGAGCCCCATGCAAAGCACTACAGTCAAGAATGATATCGTACATCATAGGTAATATAAGTGTTAAAGGTCCCTTCTGGACAACCTCATCTCTGTGGAAAGACCCATTGAGAAAAATGTTGCTATAAAATATATGGTCACATTGAGTTTTACTGAATAGGAGCTGCTCTTAGCTTACAGAGGTAGGACTCAAACATGGGTCTTTTCTTCTATTATCTTTATAAGTCCATCTTACACTTGGGTAGGGTTTGGGACAACCTAATGTGACAATCTAATAGCTCACGTCTGTGGTTTATAGAGGGGAGACTCAAGCAGGATTTTATATTCTACCATATCCATTTTCCCCTATAGGACATACAGACAAAAGCTGTCCCATTACTATTAACATCCCTATAAACTACTGACCTCTTCCAAAAGCAACTATACACTATTAGCTATTCTCCTACATTGCAGTAAAGGTAAAATATTCATGACCGCATTGCCTGCGAAGCGGCAGTACTTTAGATTTTTATATACTGGTGTGAATGATTCCATGGCACCTGGTGGCAAGGCACGGGTTATATTCTAGATAGCGGAAGAGTACTGCGTTCTATTCTTCAATAATCTGTTTTATACATTTATATATTTATTCATTCTGTAACCTGCTGGGAGCTTAATTAAAAATCAAGGAGGCTCCATTTAAAGCTCATTACTATGGTAATTTTATAACGGGGCGGTGATTAAGGAGCATTTAAAAGAAGACTTTTACACGGCTCTGGGGACATGGGCACGGGCGTTTTTTATGAGGCTGCTCCAATTATTTATACTCTAAATTGGAAAGAGGGATATTAAAGAGCGGGGGGGAAAAAAACAAAACAAACAAACAGAGCCACGGGTAGAGCTGGGAATGTCTCCGCATAGATTTTAGTCTAAAATTGATATCTGTCAACGAAATGTCTGATGGTGATGAGACAAGGTTGTTAAAAGTCAACTTCAGAGTGTTCTTAAGCCCCAAATAATTATAAAGCGAAACTTAAAAAGTTGTCATTTGGTTTTCTTTTTGTGTTGTTGCTTCCATATTGAACATACATTTCAGTTGAAAGAGTTGTCTCATTACAAGAACCCCAGTCTATATGCCCTAATTGGTCACCATAGAGCTGGTCCTGATGCAAGAAGATACGTTTTCTATGAAATATTGAGTCATCTAATATATTGGAACATTTCCTTACTGTAACACTTAGGGTGCGTTTACACGGCAATGGACAAATACCGGTCCATCTGCCCGGTTTGTGTGCTGTGCACACGGCCGCGGGGGGGCGGCGGCTTTTCTCCGTGATGAGCGGAGAAAAGCCCTTCCCCTTCACATTCACTTGCACATATTCCGTCCGAAAACCAGACGGAAGAAGGTGCATGTAGAACGCACATTGGGCGGCCGGCAGGCGGAAAACCCGTTCAGTGGGGACTGCTTCACGGGTTTTCTATAGGAGCCCGTTGTGCTCGTTTGCGGCCATTTTTTCAGCCGGTCTGCAAAACCACAAACCATCTGAAAAACTGGCCGCAAACCCGTGCCATGGGACATGGCCTTAGGATACACTGCATCGGACAAAAAACGTCTGAAAGCGGACTTTTTTTTCGGATGCAGGACCGTGTTTTTTGTCCCATTTTGCACAAAAACCGCGGTCACTTTTCATTTTTTTGACATCGCCCATACAATCGTAGAAAAGACGATCATAGAAAAGACAAGCTGTGGAGACTACAGCTCGTCTTTTCTATAGTAGTCTATGGGCCTGCACATACGATCGTATTTTCAGCGCTTTTAAAATCCTAAAAACGCCGAGAATACGATCGTAAAGTTGTGCAGTGTAGACATAGCCTTATAGTTTAAGAAAGAGCTAAAGGTTATGATCACATGTAGGACTTTTCAATCAGAAAAATCCATTGCGCAGTCCTTGGCAGAAATCTGCGGTGATACCTAGGATTTCTGCCGAAGATTTTCCCTTTAGAGAGGCAGTATTTGCTTCTGATTTGGAGGCAGGTTAGCCCCATTTCAATGGGGCTAACCTGAGTCACTACTGCAAGGACAGAAACTTTTTTTCTGCCACATGGATCTGAAATCCATGGTGTGGGAAATCTGCACTGGCATTTCAAATCAATAGCAGTCAGATTTCATGAGGATTTTAACATGGAATCCAAATCTAATTCTTCAATAAAATCTGTTGTGTGCATTTAACCTAATACTTCCAGATCACTATACCCATCACTATAATATAGAATAGTTTGATACTGTCCATCACAGGTAATATTAATGTTACCAAGACCTCTCTTTATCAGTAAAAATGGTCCATTCATTGATTACATGATTGACCATTAGAGGAGAAAGTATAGCTTTTCTTCACTAAGAAAGTACAAGAAGTTAGAGGAACCAGATCAGCTGATTTCTGGCACAACTTTAAATAGGTGTTGACTTAGTGAAGCAATCTGTTTAAGGTAAATAATAATCATGAATAGTTGTATCAGGGACAGCTTCAGTCCTGCCGTATCTGCTATCATCAGCCTACAATTCATAACTAGAAACCTCAAAGTAGAGTTCTAGGTTGCTCCTTTATTTCAGCATCATTTTACTATTTCAGAGCAATCATACATTATTTTTATCATGTAGGGCAATACAAAAGTTCAATCAGAATGAGTTTCTATGGACAAATAGTTCCAGTTATAGAAAATATGTGTTGCCTGCACATGGTGCAAAGAATAACATTTAGATACTGGGCCATTAATTCAACTGGGACCAAATCTGAATGCCACTTTTAGTTCACATGAAGTCTCTGTGATACTCAACACTGTATGTACATGCATACTGCCATGATATCTCTATTCTTTTCATTCTCATTCAAGACCGGATAGTTGACTACATAGTTGGCTTGTATGTATGATCTCTGGACAAAGAAAGAGTAATAATTCTTCTCTAGAACCTGCAAGGACCACAGTACCTACATGGATTGACAGACCCTAGTGCTAGGTCCCCCAGACAGCCCATATCTGCTTGCAGAACTGACGCTAAGCGGTCAGCGACAACTGGACAGCGGTCCCTGCCCTGAGTAAGTGCAAACAGACAAGTCAGACAAACACAGTAGCAGAGTAGTCAGCAAAAATGGGTCAGAAGCAGGTAGAGCAAACAGTAGCAAAATGACAAGTAGAAAACTCAGGTCAAGAGGCAGGCAGAAGGTCAGAAATCCAATAGAACTAAACCACATTCAAAGCGCACCAGCTCAAGCAAAAGCTATCATCAGCAAAGAACTCCAATACGGAGGGATCCTAAATAGGAAGGGAGGGACCCAGTCCAGAGTGTGATTGGAGTGGTGAAGATGGCTGTCAATCACACCTTGTCTTAATCACCTGTCAGCACAAGGCCGGGTGTGGCAGGGAACCTGTTAATCATAATTAGCAGAACTGACAGAGCAGTGTTCAGATAGGAAACACAGAAATAGATATACAATACCAAGATCATGACCAAAAGTGTATCCTCCTCCTTATCTCCCGGACAGAAGACTGTGCTGAGGCCCAAGCTGGTGTGGTCATGACAGGACCACTATGCATGTAGTCAGGGATACAGGTTAAAGTTGTGGGGACTTAATTCAAAATCGTTAGCAGGGCCATCCCCTACTATGTGCCTTTGGTCTCCATAGGTATCGGGGTCAGGGTGTGACTGTATGTGGCCAACATCTCCTTATCCTAACACAAGACCATCAGAGGGTATTTTTTACTGATGAAACTATATACCACTCTTAGGTTGATTTAACCTATTGGATCTTTGCAAATAAACGCTTGTAAAAATGAATGCGTTTTTCAAGCATGTTGGATGCAAAAACTGCAGCACCCAGAGGAGTCAGAAGGCAAATATAAAAGGCACTACAGACATTGCTTTTTTCTGTGCACCTCTTCTGCACTATGGATGTGCTTTCTTGGTCTGTTTGTAATGTGTATTTTTTTCAAACAAATCTGTGTTGTTTTTCTCTCCACAAACCTTCATTGTTTGTTTTTTTCTGCACAAAAAAGGCAAGTGCATGTGTGTTGCATTGTTAATAGAATTTTTGTAATGTTTTTCCACATTGCAAACCCACTTGATAACTCACATGATTTGTGATAAGGAATAATGCACCAGAAAATTATGTATCAAAAAAGTGCATGTACCAGTAGACACTTTTTTTGCTTATTAAAGTCTAGAAAAGAAACGTGTCATTTTTGAGCCTTTTTTAGCAAAACATAATTGTCTGCCCATGTGTAATGGATTTTTCTGTTACAAATTTGCCATGGATTATTGCCGCAAATCTGCATATTTAACACGTGGATTTAACAGGGTGAAATCTGCATTGAAAATCTGCACTGATAAATTTCTGTTCCGTGCATGAACATTTTATATATTTTCATCCACCTGCCTGCTACTGTATTTCACTGTGGATTTTACCTAGACATACCCACAGAATTTACATCCCATTTGGATTTAACCTAAAACTGCCCATCTACCTTCATTAGTTTGCATTATAATGAGTATGATCTGCTGCTAGCTTAGATCCCATTTGAATATCTGGTATAGATTTCACAACCCAGTATTATCAGTGGTGATAACTAGGGCCAACAATGTCATCAACAAATCTCATATACAGTAATATACAATACAATCTCATTTATATATAGTATGACCATCATATGCATGGTTTGTTGGGATGTCATTAGATTTCTGCAGCCAAAAGATGCACCTAAAAATCTCATGTAGGACTGCTGCTGGTTATCTCCTGATTACAATCTTTCAGCAAGTTTTGTAATACTTATTATTGGCCATGGTGGTCATTTTAATCCAGGATTCTAATACTAGAGTAGTTCTACATATTTTCATACATAGCTGATATGGAATACAATAAGAGGTGCAGAAGTAGCAGTTGCACCTGGGTCCTGTTACCTAAATGAACCATCTACTATATACAGTATCTCCAAAAATTGAGTACATCCCTCACATTTTTGTAAATATCATATTATAACTTTTTATGGGACAACACTGAAGATATGATACTTTGATACAATGTAAAGTAGTCAGTGTACAATGTATAGCAGTGTAAATTTGGTGTGCCCTCAAAATAACTCAACACAGCCATCAATGTATTAACTGCTGGCAACAAAAGTGAAAATAGGCAAAGGCCCCGTTCACACGGTTTATTGCCGGCGTAATTGCGGGGACGGATTTCACCCCGCAATTACGCCGGCAGCCGTGCAGCAGGGGCGGGGGGGGGGGGGGGGCCCATAGACAGTGTTCGGGAAAATACTTTGGGAAAGTATATTAAATACAAAATACTTATGACTGAAGTATTTTAAATACAAATACTAAATACTTTAATCCCGAAGTATTTTAAATACAAATACTAAATACTACTTCAAAAGTGTTTTCCAAATACTAAAATACTTGAAAAATGTAAACAACAAGATTTAATAACAACAAAAAATGGATCAGAGGTCCTTTAGCCCACTAGGATTAGCATCTACCCTGCAGATATGTCAGTGGCCAGGATTCATTGTGCCCGAGAGGATGCTACAGTAAAGAGAAACATACAGGTACCTTCCTTTAATTACTATGCCTATTAATGTCAGGCATTTGGGGATATTAATTTAGTTTCAGTAACTACATGTGCTTCACATTAATAGCAGTTAACCCCATCACGTCCCTCATATTAACCCCTGTGTGCCCTATATAAGGTTTACTAATATGTGAGACACATGGGGGTACTAATAAAGGACCTTAATTATGAAGATACCTAATTATTACCTCCATATCTCTCACATATCAGTAACTCTTATTTGAGGCACACAGGGGGTTAATGTGAGGGACATTATGGGGTTAACTGCTATTACTATGAGGCACATGGGGTTACTAAGCTGTAATGCACATGACCAGACTTTTTATCTGCAATGGTGGATTTCCCCCTCTCGGCTTATACTCGAGACAATACGTTTTCCCAGTTTTTTGTGGTAAAATTAGGGGCCTTGGCTTATATCCGGATCGGCTTATACTCGAGTATATACGGTAATTTTACGGAATGGATTACGCGATCGGGATTATTTAAAACTAAAGATAAATCACGCTTCACTACAAGGCGGACTTGCGTTGCTGAAACGCGCTGGAATTTTCCCTCCTCTCGTAGCACCTCGCACGAGATCCTCGTGCGAGGTGCGACGAGAGGAGGGAAAACGAGAATGATGACATGACTCGCGCTGTTGTTTTTTTTAAGTGCGGTAAGGCGGGTTATTTAAATTACAACATTACAATATTTGTTTTGAATTTAGAAAGTAATTAAAATACTTAAAATACTTCCTAAAAGTATTTTAATTACAAATACAAAATACTGAATAAAAAAAGTATTTTGATTACAAAATACAAATACCTGACAAGTATTTTAAATACTATTTTAATTACTTGTATTTTAAATACTCCCGAACACTGCCCATAGACACTCATTATTCACGGCGCGTACGCACCGTAAATAATGTGCATGTCACTTTCTCCCCCTGCGGCGGATTCGCCGAGCGGGGAGGAGAGACGGAATCCATAGTTCTCTATGAGAACTGTGGATTACCGTAGTTACTGGGACGTATTGGAGCCGTATTGCAGCGCAAATACGGCGCGCAGTACGGCTCCAATCCGCGTCCAAATAAGCCGTGTGAACATTGAATAACTGTGCCAAATTCATCATCCCCCTCCAATGTGTCATGTGACTCGTTAGTGTTACAAGGTCTGAGGTATGATTGGGGAGCAGGTGTATTAAATTTGGTGTTATCGTTCACACACACTCTGATAATGGTCACTGGAAGTTTAACATGGCACCTAATGGCAAAGGACTGTCTGAGGATCTGAAAAAAGAATTGTTACTCTACATCAGTGCTTCTCAACTCCAGTCCTCAGGACCCACCAACAGGTCATGTTTTCAGGATCTCCCACTGAATGCACTGACCATAATTATATCACCTGTGCAGAATGCACTGACCATAATTACATCACCTGTGCAATACTGAGGAAATCCTGACAACCTGACATGTTGGTGGGTCTTGAGGACTGGAGTTGAGAAACACTGCTCTACATAAAGATGGCCTAGGCTATAAGAAGATTGTCAACACCTTGAAACTAAGCTGCAGCAAGGTGGCCAAGACCATACAGCGGATTAAGAAGGCAGGTTCCGAATATGCCTTGCTATAGTCAACCAAAGAAGTTGAGTGCACATGCTCAGCCTCATGTCCAGAGATTGTTTTTTTCAAAATAAAATATATGAGTGCTGCCAGCATTGCTGCAGAGGTTAGAGGGGTGAAGGTCAGTCTGTTAGTGTTCAGACCATACGCCACGCACTGCATCACATTAATTTGCATGGCTGTTGTCCCAGAAGGAAGGCCCTTATAAAAATGAAGCACAAGAAAGCCCGCAAACATTTTGTTGACATACTGAAACTGAGCATGATCCCCTCCCTTCTGAGCCACAGGACAGTATTCCAACATTATAACAACCCCAAACACACTTCCAAGATGACCACTGCCTTGCTAAAGAAAATGATTGGCTGAGCATGTCTCCAGACCTAAACCCTATTGAGCATCTGTGGGGCAACCTCAAACGGAAGGTGGAGAAGTGCAAGACATCTTATATCCACTAGCTCCATGATGTCATCATGGAGGAGGATGCCAGTGGCTGCAACCTGTTAAGCTCTAGTGAACTCTATGCCCAAGAGAGTTAAGGCAGCGCTGGAAAATAAGAGCCACACAAAATATTGAAACTTTGGGCACAATTTGTCCATATTCACTTAGGGGTGTACTCACTTTTGTTGCCAGTGGTTTAGACATTGATACCTGAATGTTGAGTTATTGAGAGGGCAAACCAAATGTACACTGTTATATAAGCTGTACACTGAGTACTTTAGAGTGTTGTCCAATGAAAAGATATAATACAATATTTACAAAAATGTGAGGGGTGCACTCACTTTTGTGAGATACTGTAACATAATCCATGGTAAGATTTTGTATTACGGCCCCAGCTCTTATGCCATAGAAGTAGGCAGATTTGGAACTTTATTTTTCTGTCTGGCTGATCAGTAAGTGCCTGCAGTAGGGTTAGTAAGCATCCTCCTTGTTGGGTCATAGATGTCTATATACATCCCCTTAGTTCTCACAATGCATCTTATTGACTGAGACTGTGTGTTTCTTTGCAGCGCCTGCCAGCTTCCTCTGTGTATTTTGTTTTATTCTGTCTTTCCTTGTCCTTAGGATAACCTTGTGCTACATAGGAAAGCAAACACCATTTCCCATGCCAATCCTTTAGCTCTCTGAGCTGTAATTTTGTAAATTTGTGATCTACCAGTAGGACTGTTCTAGGTCAATTTATATAGCAGTCCTTGAGTTTGCGGGTGGATGTGCTTTTTTTAAAGGTGTTGTCTGGTTAAGAAAACCCATTTTCAAACACCTTCTTAGATCAGTTCCTTATTTGCAACCTCCCCGAATTATTGCCTTGGGGACCATCTGCGTAGAGTATATGTAAAACGCCATGGCCTGCGGGAGCTTTAACATGGGGATGGACAAAGTCCATATACAAAAGTTTTGGCTCTCCACTTTCCCCAGAGAGCGCAGCCAGTGGTAGGCAGAGGTGGTGGTGCCAGCACAGGGAGCCATCTTGGATTCAGCATTCCGATGTGTACCTCCAAATTACTCTGTTTAGCAACCTACAGGTGGTGGCACAGCTTTGACAGCCTTACATAGGCATTCTAGCCATTCTCCAAGATAGGAAGCTTGGTGCTAAAGAACTGTCTGGTCTGGTTATTATATAGCCTTAAAGGACATCTTGGCCTTTTACTGACCACATGAAGCACCACAGCCCTTTGGGGGCGAACATAGAGGTGAAAGTGAGTTTGACATCCTACACATAGAGGATCTTTTTTTAGAGGACCCAACAAGTCTATACATTACATGGACAGTGTTTTGATTTCAGTGGTTAGCATGTAATACTTTATTTTCTCTAAGGGGGCACTGAAGGAATGGAAAAATTGCTGCCTGATTTACTAGCTTGTCGCTGGGGGCCCTTATAAGTGGGACAACCTGTAATCAACCTTGTTTGGTGGCCATCCATTTTTCTAGCTACACTTTAACAATCTAAGCTATGTAATACAAATTATATGTAGAACGTATTAAAACATTTCTTTTAGTCTCCTTTAATCTAGGGCAATTTGCAGTTCACTGAGAGCTCCTTTTTTATAAGGTTATTCAAGATTTTTTCCTGCTTTTAGTTCTATCTCTTAGATGGAAAAGCTGGGTGACAACCAATATGACTACTATTACAGCTCTTCTAAAATCTTTAATTTTACAGAAATATCCAAGAAGTAAACCTATCTCTGCAAAATCTGACACATTTCATATGCCTGATTCTAGAAACATTAGCAATGGGGTTACCCAGTTTACCTAAAAAAAAGTCATCAGTAAGAATCAGCTGCATATTTAGGATAAAATATACTTAGAAGTATTTTTTTAAGGTGAAACCCCAAAAAATATTTATTACAACTTTTTAAAAGATTTGGTGGCTAAAACGGTTCTGCATAGAATATTCCAATGCACCGTATTACAATTTATTATGGTTGTAATCTAAAATAGGAGATTTTCAGTAAATAATTAAGTGAACCCTGTCTGTTTTTTTTACCCTCTAATTTATGTAGAGAAGAAGCTTTATGAGTGTGTACAAGAAAAAGCTGGATATAACTTCCAAAGAGACGTTGGGACCAGCAAATTAGCCACTGATTGGCAAGCAGAGCCGTGTAAATACCCAGCATTAATGTTCTCCCTCCAGGAGTCCGATTGCTTTCCACTACAAACTCATCAGCGCTGTAAATTATTAATACTCAGAGGGAAGAGGGGAGCCATCTCAGCGCGCTGTCTCCTCCCTCTGTCATTGTTACATTTTTACGGCCAAAATGACATTTAACAGAAGGCTTAGGACAGGTTTAATATATACCCCGTTGGGGACAATTGCTACCAGCAGATGCTTTCGTCCCTGCTGTGGTGCAGAGAGTTAATGGGGACAGTTCTTTAGTGGATTTCATTTAACTGTCCACACGTAAAGAAAAGTGACCGAATGCTGGTGACATGTTTAATAGGTTAAAGGGTCAGGCCCACGTTAGAGCAAACTAGCCAACATGTTTAATGGGTCGGAAACACGAAGGGCCAAATTGACCCAGCTAATAACGGCAATGATTAATGGGCTAATAGGTCAGTTCCACTAGAAACACACTGATGCGTTAAAAAAACCAGTTGGAAGTGAAACCGAGGGTTCCTAATGATGGGACATGTTCCTCGGGTGAAGGGTCACTTCCACTGGGAGCAACATTTATTAACGACGGCGGCATGCACATTTACCTATAGTAACGGCTACAGAACTTATAGGGCAAAATTAGTCGGGATGCGTGTTTTCCATAGCATTCACATTTTCGGTAAAAGCTCCACAGGGAATTGGGATCTTGCTATACCTTAACTCAATGCATAAAGTTGAAAGAGTTGGCGGCCATGCAGTTAACCCTTCTTTGCCTCAATTCCTCACTCTCTCCTTTTGTCCCTAAACCCTAATCCGTTGCTTATTTTTTCCGGCTAAGACTCAGCAGGATTTTTTTTAAGTGCATACCAATGCATGACTCAATGCTATAGCAACCTTAAAAAATATTTAAAGTGTTGTGGAATGGGGGGGCGGTGGGGGGAGGATTAGAGATGTGGGGGTCCGGTCCCCTCTGTGTTGTGTATTCACACTGCTGTTTACTATCAAACAAGAGCAAGGAATTCAAATAGCTTTCAGTGACACGGGAGCTAGAGGGATTAAATCCAAGTAAAAGGTTTAATCTCACTTAGCAACCTTCCACACACAGTGTGTGTGAATTAGATGCCTTGGTTACGACGGCAGCACTGTACAGAAATGTGGGGCTGCATAGAGAGGTTCCTAAAGAATCTGGTATTAATGCCGCTATAATACTTTGTTGTGCTGCCGGGTAAATTCCTCTAATGTAATAATCTTAATAACTGGACCGAAAATTATTGTGTGCATATAGGGGCGTATCTAGAAGTCATAGGCTCCTGTAACACAATGAGATGTGTCCCCCAATACCTATTGACTGAAACTGAACCAGAATATAGTGCCCTTCGTGTTTCCAGCCCATTAAATAGAAAATAGTGCCGCACATTAAAGGATCTACATAATAGGGCAGAAAGCGATCAACTTGTCATTTATACAAGAAGGTATATAGGGCCTCATTTATCTGGTGCCCAGAGGTCGGGAGGGCCCGCACAGATACGCAAACATTTGGGGTCATTTATCTGGTGCCCAGAGGTCCCATGGGCCCGCTCAGATACAAGAACATTGGGCCTCATTTATCTGACACCCAGAGGTCGGGAGGGCCTGCTCAGATACAAGAACATTGGGCCTCATTTATCTGGTGCCCAGAGGTCGGGAGGGCCCGCTCAGATACGCGAACATTTGGGGTAATTTATCTGGTGCCCAGAGGTCGGGAGGGCCCGCTCAGATACAAAAACATTGGGCCTCATTTATCTGGCACTCAGAGGTCGGGAGGGCCTGCTCAAATACGAGAACATTGGTCATCATTTATCTGGTGCCCAGAGGTCGGGAGGGCCCGCTCAGATACAAAAACATTGGGCCTCATTTATCTGGCACTCAGAGGTCGGGAGGGCCCGTTCAGATAAGAGAACATTGGGCCTCAATTATCTGGTGCACAGAGGTCGGGAGGGCCTGCTCAGATACGAAAACATTGGGCCTCATTGATCTGGCGCCCAGCGGTTGGGAGGGCTCGCTCAGATACAAGAACATTGGGCCTCATATATCTGGTGCCCAGATGTCAGGTGGGCCCCTCTTAGATACTAGAACATTGGGCCTCATTTATCTGGCGCCCAGAGGTCGGGAGGGCTACTCAGATGTGATAACATTGTGCCTCATTTATCTGGTGCCCAGAGGTCAGGAGGGCCTGCTCAGATACGAGAACATTGGGCCTCATATATCTGGCCCCCAAGGGGGTAGGAGGGCCCCCCACTTAGATAAAGAACATTGGGGGCCTCATTTATCTGGTGCCCAGAGGTCAGGAGGGCCCCACTTAGATACAAGAACATTGGGCCTCATTTATCTAAACTAACAGACTCTTTGTCGCCCATAGCAACCAATTAAGAGGCAGTTATTTTTTGAAACGGCTTTGGTAAAATGAAAGCTGACCTCTGATTGGTTTCTAAGGGCAACAACGACTGTTTTGATAAATGAGGCCTAATTTTTTTTGTAACACATAGTTACACCCATGTGTGTGTGATGAGTAAACATAGTATATTAAGATACCTATACAGACACTCGCTATGATAGAAAACAGGACAGTCCATGATAGAGACATACAACATATCTTCCAATTGTCCATGTTTTAGAGGGACAGTCCCTATTTTGTTTTTAACCCGAATCCCCCTGACTCTCTTTACTCCTTAATTTTTTCCCTCTTTTTGAAAAATAATCTTGTATTAATCAACATATGATATAGAGTGGGAGATATGTTGCTGACAAAGGATTTCAATAAAGATTCAGTCACCTGACAAATAAGCATTACCTTTTGTCAGGCCGTTTTACAAGTGGCAACTACCAGAAACAGTTACCTGGGGGAACTCTTGGAATCATTCCTACAAACATTCATTTGATTGAGGATTGCCCCATGTATAAGATCCTTAAATGGACACAGAATAATGCATAATACATTAACAGTTCCCTGTTATGGATTTAAGTAACACCTCTGAACATGCCGCCTCACAAAGACACCATAAGGTAGCACAGTGAGGGCACACAGTGCGGTATTTTGGTGCTCAGATAACTTTTTTTGTGCATATTAGTACCATAGAAGGCGCTTGAATCTATGAACTGGTTTTACTGTGGGTCATAGATTTAGCGCTTTCAAGCTACTAAGCGACACTTCTGGCTCAGGTAAACCACTTTTAAAGTTCTCTACCTGTTCCAGCAGTAATGCGCCTGGATTTGCCGTACTGAAGCTATAAATGTGTAGCTACGTACAGTTGTAGTGTGACACGCCTCCAGCACGCCCCCCGATCTCAGGCGCTCTGTAATGTGCCTGATATTGGAGTGCACCTGTTTAAAAATAGAGTGAACGGGGCTGCACCAGTTTTTGGGCTAAAAGGACACCAGACTTTTGGCGTTCACACATGTCGTCCACAGTGTCTGCACTGTAGACTGATGTATGACTTCTAGTATAGACAGGCTCAGACTGGCCCACAGGTGATCAGTTTCTTTTAAACTCTATATACATCCCACTCTATGGACTTGATAAATATATTTGCAGTAGTAATCTTACCATATTGTCCCCAAAAAGCCTCTCTCTGATTCCTAACTGCAAAGCGGGCTGAAATTTATATGATGTTTAATAATTTGTTGCAATTTGGACCTTATAGATGTCTATATTTGGATGAATTTGGAAGAATTTGTGGACGTAAAACTATTGCAGCATACATGTGCTAATATATATATACACATATATATATATGTATATATATATATTCTCACTGAATCATAAGTGTCCCTTTTTGACCACCTGAAAAGTTGGAAAGTATTGTTAAAGGGGTGTTCTCGCGATGGTGTTTCATAGAGGCTACTCTTCACTGCCAACTTCAGGCTCCCACTTCCTGGTCAGGTTTACAACAGTGATTGTCATATCAGCTTTGCTATTCCTAGCTGATCCTGTAACAGAGATGTAGCAGCTGGAAATTTATAAACAGTAGTGCACAAGATTACAAGGCTCTAAAGCAGGGGGTGTCAAACTGCGGCCCTCCAGCTGTTGGGAAACTACAATTCCCATCATGCCCACTGTTATAGATTATACAAATGCATGATGGGGGTTGTAGTTTCCCAACAGCTGGAGGGCCGCAGTTTGACACCTGTGCTCTAAAGAGATAAAGCTTGTAAGTTCCAGAGATAAACAAGCTCCTGATCTCTTGGAGATAACATTCAGCAGGTAATCGGTAACCTAGAGAAACTTGTGTACACGAGCAGGAGATTAAATCTCTTCAATCTCCTAAACAAAGCAAAATCAGAAAAGCAATGTATTTAGTATTAGTCTTATTTCCAATTGCCTATATGTTTAAAGGTAATCATTGTGGTAAGAAGACCCATTTAAGGGCAGATAAGGTGTGAAAGAACCCTTATGTGGTAGTGGGCTCTTTAGGTCACTGCTAGCTCTGCACCTCTTCTTTTCATACGCGTGGACAACTACATATCAGTGGTTCATAATTTGAATGAAAGTTCATTATATCCACTTTAGTGTGCCAGTGTATCTGCATGACAATAAGTGTGTAAAGTTTAAAGCAAACACTGGCAGGAAGACAAAAAGTCCCCTGCTGATCTTCCCCATCTCCTTCAATGTTATGAAAAATAAAGAAATATTCATTCAACATTCTGCAATTCAGAGCTCTTCATGTGGTTGGGAGAGACAACTCTGGATGTTTGAAGGAACATGGGGATCCACAGTTATCACCCATAGGCCATTCCCTGTGTCGCTGAGCTGGGCGTGAACACATCTGGATCCCCAATGCTAATAGCATTGACAGCAAAATTATTTAGCCGGACTGAAAGGGATTATTCAGGCTTATTTAACCTCATCGGCCCACTTATTAGGACATTACCAATGCTTGATAACGGTTTGGACCACCCATTTTTGTCCTTTCAGAATGTGCCTGAAATTCTTCGTCATAGATTACAAGGGGTTCTAAACCGATGCTCCAATTGGTACCAAGGGGCCCAAAGAGTGGAGTATCCAACCACTGACACCACCCCACATCGCTACTTTGATACAGGCGGTGTCCATGCTTTTCATGTTTTACCAAATTCTGACCCTACCATCCGAATGTCGAGAGAAATAGAGACCCTTCAGTAACCCGGAGTTTTTACAGCAACTCTCTACTGTCCAATTAATCGATGAGCTTTCAAATTTGGAAGCCCTCATTTCCCTTCTTACTGAAAAAGGATGTAAAGCACCCGTATTGGGTCTTCAGCTGCTTGTAAACCCATCTGCCTCAAAAGTTGGTAACTGTGGTAAGAAGCCTCCAATGGCTACCTAGGTGTAACGGGTGTCTATTTGGTAGTGTGCTTTCTTGTAATCTAGCTCGAACCAGTCCTCCTTCTCCTTTGACCCCTTGCACAACAAGCATTTCCTTGTCACAGGATGCCGCTCACTTGGGTGTTTTTTGTCATTATTACTGACCATTTCTGCATGTAACATAAGAGGTATGTGCGTGAAAGACCCAGGAGACAGTCCCAGGCAAATCTCGACCAGCCTTCGTGCAAACAATCAGCCAACGTCAAAGGCTTCTCAAATTCACCTTCTTCCCCAAATCCCCGTGCAAATTGGTGAACTGCAGGAGATTGTCTTGACCATGTCTACAAGCCTAAATGCAACGGAGTTGCCCGCATGTGATTGGCTGGTAGAAATTAAGTGGTTAACGGCAACTTGGAAAAAGGTGTACCTAATAAAGTGGCCGGTGAGTGTATAATTGTCAGGATAGGCCATCAATGTTAGGCTATGTTCACACGGCTTAATTGCGGGACATATTTCGGCCCGCAATTACGCCGTGTGTACGGGGGCGGGAGAAGGGCGGGCAGGGCACTATTTTCGGCACGTAAACACCGTAATATTTAATATGTCACTTCTATCCCCGCTCGCCGTATTGTGCGAGCTGGAGAGGAGACGTAATCCATAGTTCTCTATGAGAACTGTGGATTACCGTAATAACTGGAACGTATTTCAGCCCGTAATTCAGGCAGTACGGTGCAAAAGCCGTGTGAACATTGCCATAGAGCAGTGGAGGTCTAACTCCTGGCACCCCCAACAATCAGCTATTTGACGGTACAGTTGCGTCCTGAAGCCTCTTTAATATTTACATCAAGTTACCTGTACACACCATACTTTTTGGAAGAGATGTATTTATGTATTGCAGACCGCTTCAGTTTTACTGGAGTTTACTAGCAACCTACTCGTCTGCTCCGATAAAGCTGGGTAATGAACTGAGCTTCTACAGGGATTTATTACACAGCTTCCCCATTGCCTTGAACAGCAAATATGAGTGTTATGCAATAAAAATGTATTCCCCGTAATTGGGTAAGTTTCAGGCTAGCATATTGGTAAGCATCCACAATATGGGCAATAAAAGGCATGGAAAAATACCAGAAAAAATGTGAAGAAAGTCCCCCCCAAAATGGTGTGTGACACTAGCTTCAGGGTGTCAGATTGTGTGTGCTTTCTGTAATACTTTTTGAGATGAAAACAGTTATAAAAACTACTCTTGCTTAGGGTACTTTCACACGGCGCATTTTTTTGGTGGGTTTTTTGATGTTTTTTGTGCAGAAAGGCAAAGCAATTAATGCTGTACATTTCTGCACAAAAAATGCATCAATAAACGCACCAAAAACTCACTGTGTGAAAGCACCCTTAGGGCATGTCCCCACGGCAAGAGTTTGCGGCCGGTTTGCGGTTTTGCAAACCGTCTGAAAAACCGGCCGCAAACAAGCACAACAGGCTTCTATGGAAAACTGTGCCGCAGTCCCCACTGCACGGGTTTTCTGCCCGGCAGTTTTCCAAATCGCCGGCCGCCCAAAAACATTCTACATGCACATTCTTCCGTCCGGTTTTTGGACGGAATTGAACAAGTGAATGGGAAGGGGGAGGGCTTTTCTCCGCTCATCGCGCCGCCCCCTCTCCGCGGCCGTGGGGATGGCACACAAACTGGACAAATACCGGTCGGATAAACCGACTGGTATTTGTCCATTGCCGTGTAAACGGCCCCTTAGGGTATGTTCACACGGCTGATTTCGATTTGGACATAATCCGCATCAAATCTGCTTGCAATCTGCCTTACATTCTTTCTAAGGGTGCTTTCACACAGTGCGTTTTTTTATGCGGTTTTTAATGGGGTTTTTGTGCAGAAATTTACAGCATTATTTGCTATACCTTTCTGCACAAAAAACACATCCAAAGACGCATAAAAAATGCACCAAAAACCGACCAAAAAACTCTCCGTTTTTTGGTTTGCATTTTAGTGCATTTTTGGATGCGTTTTTGTGCAGAAACGCACAGCAATTAAGGGTATATTCAAACTGCGTTTCTTTGATGCATCTAACAACTATTGCGTGCCGTACTGCGCTGCAGTACGGCTGAAATCCGTCCCAGGCATTTACGGTAATCCACAGTTCTCATAGAGAACTATGGATTCCGTCTCCTCTCCCCGCTCGGCGAATCCGCCAATTGGGGAGAAAGTGACATGCACATTATCCCAGCGGAATACGCGCCATAGATAATGAAAGTCTATGGGGCCGGCGAGCAGCTGCCCCCAACCCGCCCCGTACACACGCTGTAATTGTGGGCGAAATCCGTCTGCAAACATGTATGTCATAATGTATATACCAAAGGCCTCAGGTATGACAACTATCTAGGTCTAAGGGTATGTTCACACAGACAAATTTCGGCACCCATTTTGCGTTGTATTTGCGCTCTAATACGAGCGAGATGCACGGCGAAATTACGCCTCCTCTCCCTGGGCGTACAATACGATCCTACTGTACGTGCGGGGAGATAATTGACATGTCACTTATTATGTAATGACAGTCTATGGGAGTACGCGTGACTCCCAAACACCCGGCATAATTGCGGGGCGTACAGTACGCCCCGCAATTATGCCGTGTGAACATAGGCTAAGAGTTTCTTTGTTGCCCATGGCAAACAATCAGAGCTCCTCTTTAATTCCATATAGTGCTCTGAAAAAACAAAAGGGATCTCTGATTGGTTGCTATAGGCAACAAAGAAAGTCTTACACCTAGATAGATTTCATACATGTCCCCCTAAGTGTGTTCCAAATGAACAGTGTTTTGAGCACATATTTGACATCCATTTTCTTTTTCTAAACTAGCTTCTCTATTGGCGGTCTCTTTTTAGATTTGTTTATATTTTTTATGACAGATACTGGCGTATATGTATTCAAATGTGGGCACATACACTGATATACGGTTTCCATTGGCATACACTTGAAATAAAAGGATACTGTAATGTATAAATTTATGCACAAGTTGAAGAAGCGCAGAACCCTGGGTCTTCCATCTGTCAAAAAAAAAAAAAATAGATAAACAACATAAGGTCGTGAAACGGATACCAGAGACATATACTATGCCGATGTGGCCAGCCACGGAAGTCAGTGTATGCGTTAACGCACATATTCAGGTACACGTTTGGATTATAAAAAGCTTGTATGTAAAATGAGTGGATTAACGCGATGTGAACCGAGCCTTAGCGTATGCGCTATAATGTATACGTTTTGCAGTATAGTTAAAGGGGTTGTCTCACTACATTGATTTGTCCTGTTTTCTGGGTTTCATTTTGAATTCAGGTGGTGTTTGCTGGCTTCTAGGCTGCAGTAGAAGCCAAGTCTATCATGCCAGTGCTGGCAGTCTATCATGAGAGATTGAACTGGTCTGTAGCTATAGCGACCTAAGGAGCGGATGAAGCCCATATATGAGAGGATATCTCAGAATAGATAGGACATTGTTAATGGACATATATTGCAACTTGTTTTTGCAAGATCTTGTTTTTGCAAGATCTTTAACATAAAAAGCAATCCTTGTAGTGAGACAACCCCTTTAAATGTAATGTGAACCTAACCTTAAAGGGGGTGTCTCACTACATCGATTCATCTTACCTCAGTCCTGTTTTCTTTGTTTCATTTTGAATTCAGGGGCGTGTTTACTGGCTTCTACTAGACTGCAGTAGAAGCCAGGTCTGTAGCTATAGCAACCAGTGGTGGCAGTCTATCAGGAGAGATTGAACAGGTCTGTAGCTATAGCAACCTGAGGAGCTGATGAAGCCCATACAAGAGGGGATATCTCAGAATAGGTACGACACTGTTAATGGACACACATTGCAAAGTGACTTGTTTTTGCAAGATCTTTAACATAAAAAACAATCCTTGTAGTGAGACAACCCCTTTAATCTGCTGTTTCTGTTACCAACTGTTCCTTGGAAGCCAGGTTGATATCCCCTGTGATCGCTCTCAGATGGGTCATTACTCAGCTTTCCAGGATTCCTGAACAGCAAGTCTACCTTCTTATGTAGCAGTATGAGTAAGCATGCTTTTTATCACTCCATAACTTGACAGAATTGCCACTTAGGATCTAATAGTGGTCATATTGATTTTCACCCAGCTTTTCATAAAACGGATAAACCCAATAAATGACTAAATAGTTGTCAGTGATATTTAATGGTTATATCTAACCAATCACTTGATATAATCCTGCAGCACTGGAGAAATAAAACATCTGTAATCCAGAACAGTAAACTACAATGTATATGCCAGACACAGGATGCAGGCACTATGGTCTCTATGGTTGCCAAAGGAGAGAAACCAAGGAACGTTGATGGAACACTTTACCATCGCCCCGGCTCTATTATGGGGTATTTAAATAGGGAAGATAAGTAGGAGAGAAGAGGCAAAGTGGGAGTGAAAGGCAGAGAAGTGGTTTGCAAACAGCAACATGTGATAAGGTGCTTTATCTGCATCTGTGTTTGGGATAAGGATCAGAAGCACCTGTACACACACAGCTACATGAGATCCCTGGGATTACTAGCACCTTATTTAGGGCTGTGTGCGCCAGCAGGCGGCTCTATTATATGCCACTCCAAGGATCCTGTGTTAAATATGTAACCTTATTTGTACAGCATTTTATCGCTTCTGCCTTTGCCATTCAGAGTGCAGTATATATAAGGCTATGCCAGCCGATCAATGCCCTATGCACTGACAGAGCCAACTTTCTTTGTTCCATCTATGCCCTCTGTTTCTTTTGTCACTGAGATGATGCTCCTGGGCCTCCAATCTTTAGCAGGGCCCTGCGCTCACCATATGTCATTTGCTCTCCTGTAACCCTACTTCAGATTAGGAATTGGAAAAGGTACTTTTAAAAAGCAATCTGCAGTTTTCACAGTCAAATCTGCAAAAATAGATTATGATTTTTTACAACAAATCAGCGTTTTATCCGCAACAGATATTGACCCTCTGTAGATTTAAAATCCACACCACAGTTCTGTTTCCATGCATGTTATCTACAGATTTCCCCGCAGTGTGTGGATGAGATGTCAGTGTTTTTTATGTGCATTCTGGTGAACAAAATGATAATTTTTCGCACATTTTGTATATTAAAATGCATGTGAAAAAATGTATCTGTAGGGTTTTATTGGGTTTTGTCCTGCGGGGAAAGGATATACTGCTGGGAAATAGAGCAAACATAGTCCATATAAGACTACATTTGCTCTATTTATCTCTATGGAGCACCAGCGGTATCTGTTGGGGTGCTTTTTTTTATGGTTTCCTGACAGATACGTTGAATATAGCAAAAAACTCTGTGTGAACCCGGCCTTATTTCCATTTAAAGGGGTTGTCTCACTACATTGATTCATCTTACCTCAGTCCTGTTTTCTCGGTTTCATTTTGAATTCAGAGGTATGTTTACTGGCTTCCACTAGGATGCAGCAGAAGCCAGGTCTGTAGCTATAGCAACCAGTGCTGGCAGCCTATCAGGAGAGATCAAACAGGTCTGTAGCTATAGCGACCTGAGGAGCTGATACAGCCCATACAAGAGGGGATAGCTAAGAATAGATAGTACACTGTTAATGATATATATATTGCAAAGTGACTTGTTTTTGCAAGATCTTTAACATAAAAAGCAATCCTTGTAGTGAGACAACCCCTTTAAGTCAATTAGACCCTCCGGTCATGGTTTTTTTCCACATCTTGATGCATAATCGTGATATTAACGTGAATTTTGCTCATTAAAATGCATGGAAAAAAAATCACCTTTGTTAACCCAGCTAAAGTCTTTCCTTTTGCTGAGTAGGAAAAGATGATGCGGGGTGCAGCGTGACTGGTGTAGCCGATAACTCTGCCTTCTATGCCAATAGCTGCACATCGGGGGGTATAGGTTTCACCATGGACGTGCCACAGCTTCATCTATATTTCTCAATGCTTTTGAATCTACTACTAGCTTTGAATAAAAAAAGAAACCATCCAGTTTCTGTTTCCCAAAACCAAGGATATGTTCACACTGTATGCCCCGCAATTACGCCGGATGTAGTCGCGCTGATCGGCACATGCTCCCGCGGCACGGGGGGGCAGCCCGCCGGCTCGATAGACTTTCATTACTTGTGGCACGAAAGCTCCATGAATAAGTGACAATATGGTCGCATTGTACGCCCGGGGAGAGAAGGCGTAATCCATTGTTCTCTATGAGAATTGTGGATTACCGTAATTTCGGCGCGCAACTCGCTCGTATTAGAGCGCAAATACGATGCGAAATGCGTGCCGAAATTATGCCGTGTGAACATAGCCTAAAAGGAAGACTATCCTTGTTGGCCATGACAACCAATGAGAGTTCAGAGCAGACATTCAGAGCTCAGCTTTCATTTTTCCAGAGCAGTATTAGAAATGAAACCTGAGCTCTGGTTGCTTTGCGCTCTCTTTGGTTGCTATGGGCAACAGAGACTCTTTCACTGTTCATGCGTTCTTAAGTGCTTCTATTTTCTTCTGGTGCGTTTTTTACCATTACTAAAAAATTCCGCAAAAAATATACTTAAAAAAGGCAACACATGACCTGGTGTCCGGGTCTCTACTATTGCATTGTCTACATTTCCTGTTGGTTTAGGACCATACTAGTCCGGTCATTAGTTTTTTGCTTAGGAAAGTTTATGTCCTGCTCCCTTTTTTGATGTACACCTACAATGTTTTAATTTTTAGACTGTACTTCCTTTGCACCCATTTGCAAATGTTCTTCTTTGTTTTGTAATGTTTAAAAAATTTTGGAAAATGCTTTAATAAAAACCTATTATTGGAAAAAAGGCAACACATATATATACATTTGTGTTTTTGCTGCAGGAAAAAAGCACCTGATATGGGTAAAAAAAAATGGCAAAAAAAGGAAAAAAGCAAAGCATGTAGTGGAATTTATATTTCCCTACTCACTTTTCATTTGACCATGGCAGTTTGTGCCCAAAATCACACATGTGAAAACACACTAAAAACACACTGGATAATCAGCAGTGTTTCTGCCCAGTGTGCAGGGACCCTGAGGGTGGATTCATAACTGCTGTCATTTTGCACCATGGACAAATCCACTGCAAAATCTGAATGTCTTACTTTTAGATGTGGATTTGCCATGGATTTGCTGGAGATTGCACCCCACGCAAATTTGTTGTAGATATTTCTGTGACTGAAAACAACCATTACATTCATTTATTTGATTGGTGACAGTGTCGGACTGGGGGGCTTGTGGGAGTTGATCTTGGAGACCCACCCTACAGCTTCTGTATGTGAAAATATTACCGGCCTCTCAGACATAAAGGCGTCCATTTTACAAAATAACAGTGTGCAAAACAGAACTGTATCGTGTAGTATATAAAACCAAGTGAGTCACATATCTGTCTCACACATTTGTCACAATCTAACATATCATAGACACATGGCTAAGTAGCTCCATTCATATCCCCCTCCACCCCCTACCAGGTAATTTAAATTATCCCTCTCCACTCCCCACCCGCCCACATAAAATATCTGCTTCCAAGTTTGACTTTGGTCACACACCTCATCACTTTCTAAAATAAACACCTCTATAAACACAATCAAGAAAGTAAAAGTGAAACCAACTAATCACAGAGTCAGAGACAGATGGGGACTCTTACATTCAGGGACAAGTTTATGCTGCCACTATACAAGTGTTGATACAACATACAACACCGCCATATAGAGACCACAAAGTGATCAGATACCAGCTCAGGTATAACCTACAACACTGCCATATAGAGACCACATAGTGGTCAGACACCAGCTCAGGTATAACCTACAACACTGCCATATAGAGACCACATAGAGGTCAGACACCAGCTCAGGTATAACCTACAACACCGCCATATAGAGACCACAGAGTGGTCAGACACCAGCTCAGGTATAACCTACAACACCGCCATATAGAGACCACAGACACCAGCTCAGGTATAACCTACAACACCGCCATATAGAGACCACATATAGGTCAGACACCAGCTCAGGTATAACCTACAACACCACCATATAGAGACCACAGAATGGTCAGACACCAGCTCAGGTATAACCTACAATACCGCCATATAGAGACCACATAGAGGTCAGACACCAGCTCAGGTATAACCTACAACACCGCCATATAGAGACCACAGAATGGTCAGACACCAGCTCAGGTATAACTTACAACACTGCCATATAGAGACCACAAAGTAGTCAGACACCAGCTCAGGTCCCTATCACATGGCAATGACTACAGCACTGATCTAACACAGAAGAGAAATTACCCCTCACATCCAGGGACTAACAGGAGACGTCTTATCTAATGAGTTTTTCTCTTCTCTCATGAGTAGTTCTTTTTCTCTTTTCTTCTCCATCCAGTCCAGACTGCTATGACGACTTCTCCCGGTCAAAGCTCGTCCCAGCAGAATTTACAGACAAATGTCTTAGAATCCAGTACCTCTTAACCTATTCCCACCTCTGTACAAACTTCCCAGGGGTGGGAGAGCGGGTTCAGGCCGTAGCTTTGAGGCACAGTCCCCTAGGGGGGTGGGGAGGAAAGAGGACTAACCCCTTGAGATTGTACTATGGCTATGGCTTGTGCCCCTCAGAATCATATTACCAGGTAGGTAGGCAAGGCCCTAAGTAGGTAGATAAATGGGCAAGGCCCATGGTAGCTAGGTAGGCCCTATTTAGGTAGACCCCCCATTGGGTACGTTGGTAGGCCCTAGGTAGGTAGGGCGGCCCCAGGCAGGTTGGTGGGTAGGCTCAAGTTAGGTAGATAAGTAGGCCCCAAGTAAGTAAATAGGTGGGCCACAGGTGGGTAGGTAGATAGCCCCTAGGTAGATAAGTAGGCCCCAGTTAGGTAGGTTGATAGGCCCTGGTTAGGTTGGTGGGCCCCAAGTAGGTAATAGGGAGTAGGCCCCACTTAGGTAGGCGGTAGGTAGATGTTGGTAGCCTCAGTTAGGTAGGCTGTAGGTAGTTAGGACTCCAGTTAGGGAGGCTGTAGATAGTTAGGGCCCCAGTTAGGTAGGCTGTAGGTAGGGCAACATTACTCAAAATAAAAGAAAAAAATAAACTCACCTCTCTCCTGGTCCTCTGATGCGACGAGCAGCCAGCCGGCTTCTAGTGAAGTCCGGTGTGGGTGGCACAATGATGTGATGTCATCGCGCCGCCTACATCACCACTAGAGGCCAACACTTAGTAGGATTAAGGCCTACCAGGGTGAATAGCGAAACAGAGCGCCAGCAGCGCTCTGCTCTGCTAAGGCCGCACACTCCTGTGTGACCTGGGGCCCGGGCGTTCTGAGACAGCATGTGGTGGCCAGGCCCCAGGTGACAGCGGCAGTACATCTGGGGCACACTGGAGCTCAGAGCCTTTTGGGTGTTTCACCGACTCCCTGGTGGGCCAGTCCAAGCCTGATTGTTGATCTTTCGGTGGCAAACATATGGAGTTTTGGAAACCCCATTTGGATAAATGGAACAACCACAACATTTTTTTTTTTTTTACAAATCTTCTATGTGTGAATTCATTCTTAAAGGGGTGTTCAGATGCATGCATTTTAGCCTGCAGGTTGGCTCATAGCTCGCTGCAAGCTGGCTGTCTCAGAGGATGAGGAGGGCAGTGCTTGCGTCCGTCTCCTCCCCATTAGCTTCTATAGAAGTTCCGAATATACCGTAGTTAGGGTGCTCCGCTATATTCGGAAATCCCACAGAAGTAAATGGTGAGGCCGCAAGTGTCACGGTCCTCCTCATTCTCTGAAACAGTTGGCTTATAGGCATGAGTTTACTTATGGTGCTAGTGGGAATACCTCTTTAACGGGATTTTTTGGATGTGCTCAGTTATTTTCAGAATTCCCATAGACAATTCATGAATAAGAGAGAGCTGCACAAGTGAGGCTCTCTCTTAATTCGCTAAGGCCAGCTACTAATGAGCCTCAAGCTGGCCTCAGAAAGAGATTAAGTCAAGTGGGAAAACCCCTTTAAGCTTCACATGCACAACATGGGCCTCCTCACTTCTATATGCCTCTGCTTTCATACTGGGACATTCAGAAATTTTTTCTGTTGAATTCTGTAGAAGCTCACAAAAAATTAAAACATTGCTTCTATGGAAGAATATTTCCGACATGCAACACCTGATAATGCACCATATGGTGGCACACATGGTCCCTGCAGCTCCATAGTTCACTGCCATGTGCATAAGGCCTTATCAAGGAGATTATGTCACCAGACCAGGACAAAATAGGTCTACAGAGAACCTGAATAACTTGATCAAGCTGGTTAATAGACATCCTTATCCAATCTGTAGTCTAGCAATTGCTTTGTCCTATTGATTTCAGCTTTACTTATTATGTAAGACTCTGACAATTGGAAGACATTTCTGATAGTGGTCATAGGTTGTTATGATCTTCAAAGATGGACCAATTTCATTTTACTTTATTGTTACCCAATGGGACTACCAGGCTGAGATTGGCCCACTGGGGAGCAGGGGAAACCCAGCAAGGCTGTTGGGCATGACTAGCTTCTGGACCTGGGGGTCTTCTGTGCATGGCAGGCCTGGAGCTGATTTAAAAGGAGAAAAGCAGAGAAAGAGAAGCCAAAAAACAAGAAGCAAAGTGCACAAGTCATGTAAAATAGCTGTAGGATGTGACTAAAAAATCCACTCCATTGTTAGGCCCTTAGAATCAACTCCACTGGTGGGCTCCAAGAATCAACTTCACTGGTTGACCCCAAGAATCGGCTCCACTAGTGGACCCTGGGAATCAACTCCACTGGTGGGCCCTGAGAATTAACCCCACTGGTGGACCCCAAGAATCAACTCCACTGGTGGGCCCCAAGAATCAGCTCCACTGGTGGGCCCCAAGAATCAACTCCACTGGTGGGCCCCAAGAATCAACTCCACTGGTGGGTCCCAAGAATCAGCTCCACTGGTGAGCCCCAAGAATCAGTTCCACTGACAGGCTGCAAAAATCAGCTCCACTGGTGGGCTTTGAGAATCAGCCCCACTGGTGGGCCCTGAGAATCAACTCTACTTTTGAGCCCTGAGAATTAATGGCAATGATGAAAGACCCTACTACTTAGTCTCAATGATTCCCTCTGACTTTTAAGAATACTTAGTTGCATCTTTAGATAATTGCATCATCATAAACCCAATCATCAAAATGTATCTCCCCACTTTTGATTAAACTTGGTGGACATATGTCTTTATCTATTGTACCAACTTTGTAAATATATTCAATTTCTATATGTACAGACCGTCATAGCACAGTTGGCTACAATATATATGATTGTTTATTAACATAGACTGTTCATTATGTATAGGAGTGTATCATTATATTTCCTTTGCATGGCGGCCTAAGTTACAAAATGCAAACAATTTTTTTTTTTTTTTTAAATGTCCGGGCTTCTAGCTATGTCTATCTGACAGAAGAATATTATTCCATTTTGTTGAAGTTCTAATTGTTAAGCAGAACAGTAATTGCAGTTAAAGCTCTTTACTTCTCCGGCAGCTGTTTCATGCCTATTCTGAGAATATTACACATGAAGTCTTTAGGGTGTCGTTGTGCACCGATATGAAGCGAAGCAGGGGGCAGGAGAGAGCTGTTAGGAACAACAGCAAGCAAGACTTTTGGAAATGAAAAATTGTTTTAATTCGAAAGCTTGGAGCAATAACGAGAGGGGTCCTCGTAAATTTCTCAGCCTTGTGATAGATATCGGTCATAAAGGAGAATCCACAGGAAGTATTTTATTAGTCAGGGAGGAGGGACGGATATCACTTGTTCTCTTTACGGCTTTGAATGTGCTTATCAGATAGAACAGAATTTTAACTCATTCTAATCTAAAAAGGGTTAATGCCAGCCTTACTAAGTTTTGATAAGCCTACACAAATAATGGATACCTACAATTTCCGATTTATACCTGCTATTGCAGAGGAACTTGGCCTATAGACGGCAATTATTATAGATGTAGTAAGAATCCTAGCATGAATGATGGAATATAGGCAATGTGTGGAGTTTTATGTAGCTTCTGTAAGATCTCTCCAACAAATCACACACAATGGTTGAGACTTACAAATTTATATTGTACTAATTCATTTGTAAGCCAAACCAAAGGTGTTAGATATTGAGTTATGATGAGTGTTCCCCTTAGAAGTTTTGCACAGAATCACATACAGTAGCCCCTCAAGCTACAATGGCCTCTGAATACAATATTTTCAACATACAATGGTCTTCATAGAATATTGTCTGTGTATAAAGTATAATAGAGTATAATTATAGAGTATAATTTCAAGATACAATGTTCCATACCAATTAATTTTGTTGAGGGACCAATGTATTTGTATCGAGTTGTCCTTATTTTAGTAGTCATGATGTATTGGCTACGTTTTAAAAAAGTTATAATACAGATCGGAAGAATTTATGATCACATGTCCCATGATCATCTTTTGTTGGCAGTGTAGAGGAGATGGTATTGGTGGAGATGGGTTCACGGTTTACTTTGAAGATTTTGGAAACCTATTTTACATTGGGTGCTTCTGAAACATACATAAATAGTATAGTATGACTAAAAAAGACATGCCTATCAGGTTCAACCAAGGGCAGGGGTAAGATGTGTGTAAAGGGAGAAGTATAGGTAATTTTAAAACTACTGATCAAGAAATATGGAACCTATGAGACATGAACCAATCTACCCCAAAAGGATATATTTCAGTCCTTATTCCAGATAGCGATCAGACTGGATCAACTTTCTATCAAGAATTGTTTATGTTGACATAAGTGTTAATATTATTTTGATGCATGTAATGGTCGCAACCTTTCTCAAACCCTCACCTGTTCATGCAGTGATCAGCTCCTGGGGTAGCTACTCCACAGATTCATAGTTCTCATGACTTCTCTGAAAATGTAACCTTCTTTCTTTTCTCCAGACACACGGGGGTCCCCCATTGTCTTCTGAGGGGAGTTTCCATTAAATAGCTTTTCGTTATATTTTTGTATGGGCCATTTACACACTTATACTTAAATTAATCATGTTTCTCCTTAGGGTGGGTTCACATATTTATCTTTTTAGATTTAGTTTTTGAAAACAAAATCAGGAATGGATCATAATGGGAGGACACCTATTAAGGAAAATTTGAGTCTTATCTTATTATCTTATCTTATTTAGTAATGATTAGAGATGTCTAAGATGCTCCATGCCCTTATCGGTTTAGTTGCTTGTCCTTGTACTTCCACTGACTCCAGGGCACCCTTTCTTAGAACTGTACTCCATAACTGAACAACATATTCCAGATGATTCAGGACGTTCTTAATATGTTCCCATACACAAGCTAGATTCTGAGTCTGATTGCTGAACTGAGGAGGAATTGATACCAAATACAGGCTTTAAACATATGTGAAAGCCTCTCCCACCTCTTTCTAAAAAGGAGTGGTGACTAGTGCAGGCAACCAAATGGGATTTATTATTTGAGGAACTTTAGCTTGCCTATCTTAAAATCATTAATAGTGTTTTGACTTTTCTGTAACAGGATACTGTTTGAACTTCTGGATTAGGCTTGACCTTGACGTGAATATTGTCCATCTGAGGGGAGGCAAATCTAGGAGTACTAGCGGTAGGCATCCACCATAAGTATCTAAAAACTTGGCCATTCAGATACAAGTTTAAGGCTACAAAATGACCTGGGTGAAAGAAAGCCTAGCTACATGTCTTAATTCCACCTAGTCTAGTATTTTCTCACAATATTCTCATACCAGCTAAATACTATATCAGTGACATATTTGGTACTATATTTGCTACTTGTTGGCTTAAGGCCTATAGTTAAAGCTTCTTGAAGCATGCTTAATGAGCGCACCATTGTCCCATTTTCTGGCCTTATAATAAATGCTGTAGTAAAACAATTAAACATGTTTGTGGATACATAGAAGGAAATTAAGAGCAGGAGAGAGACAGCAGAGTGGCAGAAGGAGAGATATTGAAAGAGTAAACATAGAAATGAAATTGCTAAGGAAAAGAGAAGGACCAAATTTAACGCTAGATGTGAGCTGCATAGATAAAGAATTAGGCATTCATTAAACAGATGGTCGAGCACGTCCCAGCATCCTCTGTATACTCATGAGTGTATACTCATCATGAATCATCAGCTTCACCTGGACAATTATATGGACACAATAGCTCACCTACATCATATGTCTATACGGCTGATGCATTTATCTGAGCTGTATGATGTCGATGAGCTATTTTCTTTTACATATAACTAAAGATAGAAACATAGTAGATAATATTTAATGAGATATATAGATAAATGTAGGAAAAAGCAATAAATTAATAATTAATAGGGTGCAACTGAAGTCAGACAATGGTCAGAAGTCCAGACTTAAATATTTCAGAAAAAAATTGCAGACCTAAAGAAAGTATAGGGGGACATGTATGAAGATCGGCGCGTCAAAGTTCCTGTTTTCACGTTTTTTTTCCCAGGAAACCTGCACCTGATGTATGCCGGTGCCGAAGTGCGCTCATAAATGCGGTGAAAACTTCGACGCCTCCAACAGACAGACCACGTTGATATAGGTCTGCCTGTCGGAGCTGTAATGCGCCTCACTTTGCAGACCCGCATTCATACATGCGTCAAAGTTTTCGAATGTGGCACGTCCCACCCCAGAACGCCCACAGAACGGCCCCTTCATGTTAGGCGCATTACAAAGTGGTGAACCTTGCGCCTAACAGCGCATTAGGTGCGTCCGACAGCGGAGCCGGCACAGTGAGGCGCATTATACACCTGAAAATGTGTGAAAGCTCCAATCATACATGTCCCCCATAGTGTCCACAAATGCTTCTTCATTCCATTATGTAAAGGTAAAAAAAAAAAAAAAAAGCAGCACAACCAAAAAGTGTAGAAAATGATGGGTGGGTGCAAGTGAACACAGACTGTGGTCAGCAGTCATTTGGTGTCCAAAAACAATTCTTTTATTTCATCGGTCAAAAGGTAAGATGTTTCGGATTGAGAAAGGGTCTTGGTGGAGCCAAAACATTACACTTTTTGCGTCAATGAAGAAGGGAACTGTTTTTGAACATTTGGAGTGTTGCAATTATCCTTGGGATGGATAGATAGATAGATAGATAGATAGATAGATAGATAGATAGATATTAGATAGATAGATAGATAGATAGATAAATAGATAGATAGATAGATAAATAGATGAAAAATATCCATTATCTATCTGTCAATCTATGCATCTATCTACTTAAATATTCTTTAACGATCTATCTGTGTAGATAAATAGATACATAGCTGTAGCAAGATGGATAGATAGATGAATTATATTTAAATAGATGATAAATATCTATCCATGTTGATAAATAGATACATAGCGATAGATAGTTTGATAGATTGTTAGCTATTCTAGCCCTCAAATAGGAATGTAACAAGCGTATCCCCACCCTGTTGTGATTATAAGCTGTGGGTACCTGCCTGAGGTTGTGTTCACACTGCCCTTCTATCCTGAGATAATTCACAATATGTGGTGGCATCGATCAGTACTACACAGAGGATCTAATTTTGATATTTGCTATGGAGCCTCCAGCAACCAATCATCTGTTGTTTTTAATACTGGAGGCTTTGCTCCCCCTTCGGCAGCAGAGTTTGGCTACAATTGCTACCCCTGTGGTTACACCCCTGTACCTTCTCTGTCTATGGTACTTAAACAAAACTTGTAAAATTTGATTCTCGTGACAACTCGTTTGGATCTTACTTTGTGGACTGTCCTGATGTTTTACATGTCACTGGTTGGTACTAACAGGCTATGAGCAGATTAGTCACCCTCATCCTCAATGCCAGAGGCAGCACTGAGTGTAAATACAGCTCTGCATGTATATAGATATTTATAGTATTAAAGAATTGGGAAAAAAGAAACACATGTGGTGTTCTGTCATTACCAGAACCACATTTAAACAAGAAATATTACTGTTCTTAATCTCTAGACAACTTGTGTTCTTTGAAATTTACTGAGCTATGAGTTTACAAAGCAACAATATTGTTGCAAGGACAGTATTAATTCTGCAAACCATTCTAATTTACATTTACTGACTGTTCTTAAAATTGAGCATTTCGCGAAAATATTTTTCTTTGATTTCAATTTCTTTGGTTAATTATCAGAATTTTCTTGGGATAGATCACCCATGTAAGATCAGTGGGGATCCAAAATGCATGTTTTGTATCCATTCCATAATCTATGCAGAAACATTGGCAATGTCTAGTAGTGCAGCACTATCCATGTGTAAACTATGCAGGGGGTCTTCTGCAGTCCCTTCACTGTGGTGGACTAAGGAGAGGTCGCTATTGCCTAAATGTTCAGAAAACCTCTTTAAATCTAGAGAGCAGCCAATATAGCCACCTACCAAACTTCTTAAAGGGATTGTCTCACTACAAGGATTGCTTTTTATGTTAAAGATCTTGCAAAAACAAGTCACTTTGCAATATGTGTCCATTAACAGTGTCCTACCTATTCCTAGATATCCTCTCTTGTATGGGCTGCATCAGCACCTCAGGTCGCTATAGCTCCAGACCTGTTTGATCTATCCTGATAGGCTGCCAGCACTGGTTGCTATAGCTACAGACCTGGCTTCTACTGCAGCCTAGTTTGAAGCTAGTAAACACGTCCCTGAATTCAAAGTGAAACCAAGAAAACAGGACTGAGGTAAGATGAAACAATGTAGTGAGACAACCCCTTTAATATTCTGTTTAGTCATTTATGCTGCGATACATCTCTTGCTGATAACTTGGCACTTGGCACTTGACCATTTACCAGTCTGATGAAAATTTGGGGATCAGGAATAAAGTATTACTTTACGGCAGATTGGCTCAGGGCATGTCCCCACTGCACGAGTTTTTGGCCGTTTTTCAGGCGGTTTGTGGTTTTGCAGACCGCCTGAAAAACCGGCCAAAAATGAGCACAATGGTTGGTCCTCTATGGACAACCCGTGCAGCAGTCCCCACTGCACGGGTTTTCCGTCCGGCGGTTTTGCCGCCCGCGGTCCGCCCGCAAAACATTCTACAAGCACAATTTTCCGTCCGGTTTTTGGATGGAATCTGTGCTTGTGAATGTGAAGGGGGAGGGCTTTTCTTCGCTCATCGCAGAGAAAAGCCGTCCTCCCCGCGGCCGTGGGGACGGGCGCAAAACAGGACAGATACCAGCCGGGTAAACCTCTCCCTTCATCCACTCATCCACCCTGGGTTGAACCATTCTTATCATACTGTGTAACTATGTAAAATTTAGGAATCTAAGAGACCAGGGTGTTAATTACTCTACAAAAGCTATTAATATTTCATGAATTCACCATTACATATGTATCTTTTCAGACTTTTTGCAGCAAAATGCAGCGGCTGTATGGAGAAGATTGCCCCAACAGAATTTGTCATGCGTGCCCTGGAGTGTGTGTATCACCTGAGCTGCTTCTGCTGCTGTGTATGTGAACGACAGCTAAGAAAGGGAGATGAGTTTGTACTGAAAGAGGGACAGCTTTTATGTAAAAGTGACTATGAAAAGGAAAAGGACCTTCTAAGTTCTGGGAGCCCCGATGACTCCGATTCTGGTGAGTAAGCATTCATAATATTGCAATTCCAGAAAAGGTTAAAGGGGTGTTCCGACAGTAGAAAATTCTCATGAAACTGTTGGGGCATAATGGAAAATAGAAGACAAGGACCTCACCTCCTGAATGCTATTGTTCTGTCACCACAGTGGTCCCGGTGATCCTGGTTGTAGCTGTGAACGTTCATCAGGTGCAGTCAATCACAGGTCACAACGGTTAAGTACGTTCAATGTTGCAGCGTGTGTTTGACTGCACCTGTCACGTGAACGACTTAGGGGCCGTTTACACGGAAGTGACACATACTGGTCGGTTATGCGACCGGTATTTGCACTGTTTTGCAGCCGTCCCCACGGCCGTGGGGGGAGGGCGGCGGCTTTTCTCCGTGATGAGCGGAGAAAAGCCCTCCCCCTTCACATTGAGATGCACATATTCTGTCCGAAAACCGGACGGAAGATTGTGCAAGCACAATGTTTCGCGGGCGGAAAAACCGCCGGACGGAAAACCCATGCAGTGGGGACTGCTGCACGGGTTTTCCATAGAGCACAATTGTGCTCATTTTCGGCCAAAACCGCAAACCGCCTGAAAAACCGGCCGAAAACCCGTGCAGTGGGGACATGCCCTTAGGGTATGTTCACACAGCGTAGCTGCGGGGCGCATTTCATTGCGTATTTTCGCTTCAATATGGCTGAAATGCACGCTGCAATTACGGTAATTTATAGCTCTCACAGAGAGCTATGAATTACATCTGTATCCCCTGGCGTACAATACGATCGTATTGTACGCCGGGGGAGAGAAGTGACATGTCACTTCTTTTCGCCACTGCTAGTGAGAGTGAATGGGGCCGGCGCTCCCGTGCTTTAGAAGTACGTGCTGAACAGCGTGAACTTCTAAAACACACGGTGTATTGCAGCGCGTATGTGCCCCAATACGCCGTGTGAACATACCCTTAGGATGATTGTTGCAAAATGGGGTATATGTTAAAGACTGGTCCGAGTCAAAACAGTGGGTAGCCTATAAACAGTGTCTCAGATCATACATACGTGTAGAAGCTTAGAAATATGCATAAATTGCCTTATGAAGAGTCTAGATTTATCACCAATAAAATGTAAGCTAAGTATCTTGAAAACTAAGGGCCACATGTATGAAGCGGTTTTTGTCTAAAACTCACTTTTTTCCCCTTAGAAACCTATGTGGGAAAAGTGAGTTTTAGACCAAAACCGTTTCATACATGTGGCCCTAAGTTCTAAATTTGTGTCTTAAAACATGAACACATAAATGATATATAAGTCAACACCTGTAAGTAACATTTACTTGCAATTGATTTTCCGAAGTGCTTGCTCCTTAGCTACTTTTGAGCTCAGATCCATTTAACCTATCTTCAGATCTGTGACTACATCTTCACTACAGAGCCTACAGGGAGTCTTAGGTAGTCTGAGACACGCCTCCTGTCTCGTAATTGGTTCAGGCTACTGCTCTCTTACTAGTCTCTTCAGCTCCGTCTCTGATTGACTTCTGAGTATAAACACAAGTCTATCACTAGCTCAACATGAAGTCAGTTAACGAGGGACTGATTTCCATTTCAGCAAGAGCACAATGATCATAGAGTACAGATTACTAAACCACCGGTGGGATTAAAGATGATTAACAGGTAATTATTACATACAAACTGAGGTAAATGTGCCTCATTATTGGGTAGTCTAGAGGGTCACTTTAAAGTGTTGTCTGCATTTTTGTTATAAGGATCCTTAAACGATCAGCACAACACAAGTTATCCCAAGGCTAAGTCTCTTGTCGACGAGTTGTGATCTATGAAGAAACCTTGCAGCAGGTGTTACGTTTCCCTGCAGCGCCACTGCAGGACAAATTAAAGGGATTTTGCCACAATCTCATTTCATAACTCCTGTATCCAGCTCTTCAGCTCTGTGTGCTCAGAAGGGGGCGTGTGCGATTTGTTTGAATTGCATATCATGTGACCCTGCAGGATGACATCACCAGGCCTTTCCTCTCTCTAGTCAAAGAAAGGTCTGTTTATGAATGGAGCTGTTAGCAGCTACAATGTAGCTCAGTGGTAAATCTTTTGCCTCACAACACAAGGGTCCTAGGTTCAAATCCCTGCAGAAACCAAACCTGTGGATTTTATTTCTCTTTATCAATGCACAGACCTCATTGAGGTTTCTTTTTTAATTTTAACTGTTTGACTAATTACTAAGGAGCACAGGAGTAAAATGACAGCACCTTGAGTTTGAGAGGAGAGGTGATGTCTGAGCATGTCTGACCAGGACTGAGGAGCTCTCAACCCTGGTCATATCCCCTGGAGACGAGCTGTAAACAATGGATCACTAAAGGAACAGCTAAAAGAAAAACGGTGCAGAATTTTTAATAATGATGAATGAGGAAAATGTTTATTATTCAATTTGTAAGCTTCCCACATACATTTTAACTTAGTGGCAAAACCCCTTTAAGTGTTACACAGTTTCCATTGAAATACATGGATGGTTTGTACAGTGCTCAGACATTCTGGGTCCCCCATAAAGAGGAGCACTTTGTAGCCACTTTCCATTCTAGTGACTAGGAATGTACCCACCGTATTAACTCAAAATTCCTTAACAAGGAATTTGAAAATGGGTTCTGTAAACTGAAAAACCCTTTTAATCATCTTTTATTTTAGAAAGTCTCACAATAATGAAAAACAGTGTCACATTGAATGATATGTATAACAGTGTATGCCACAATGTATCAAAGCCTTCTGCAGCTTGCTACATATTTCTTTGCACGCTGTGAAACCTGTTTATTTTTATAGTAAGCAAAGTAAGCAAATTATCCACGGGCTAAAGTAGGTTATCATAGTGAATCTAGAAAAAGCAGACAATTCAGAGACAGGGTAGAGAATTCTAGAACTCCAAAAAGACTGTAAGAATTGTTGATGTTATTTTGTAACTGTCTCACGTGAGACTGTGCATGTTGCACTGAGCCAGTGTATTTGTATATGTTATATTATACTTGTTTTACACTACATTCTGTAGGTTACTCTGCAGCACAATGTTAGGACTCTTTGTATGGTATATATGCCTGCATGATATATCACTGTACCCTCTCACTCACAGTATGACATTATATATCTCTGCAGGTTCTTATAACTCTAGCATTTCATTTTATAGCTTTGCATATTACAATATTGCTGCTCAAGTCATTATATCACTGCATGTTATTACGTTGCTGTTCAAGGTATTTTATGGCTTTGCCACATTTTAACACAGATGTCTGGTGGTCCAGCATGTAAGAGTTTGTCTATGTGATGTATATGGCTGTGTAACGTGAAGCCAAGGATTCTCTAAGGACTCATTCATAGAAATGACTCGAAATTCTCAAAAAGGAAAAAAAAAGATAAAAATTTGCAAGGATTCCTACAGCTTTTTGTGTCTCCTCTTTTCTCATTTGCTTTTTTTTTTTACTTGTTTTTTCTCTTTTTTTATTTTTGTTCTTGTCCACCTTTTCCTAATGTTTTTTCTTCTTCTCCTGCTTATTTTCTTTCCTCCTATTATTTTTACTTCTACTCCTTTTTCTTCTCTTTCTTTTTTCTTGAACACTTTCTTCTTTCTTTCATACTTTCTTCTTTATTATTTCTGCTCTTTCATTTTCTTCTGTCCCTTTTCTCTCTTTTTTAACTTCTTCCCCTTTTTTCTATTATCTTCATGTTCTTATACTCCTTTTTCTGCTTTCTATTCTTTTTCTCTTTTTTATCTCTAGCGCCTCTGGATTCTTTTTCTTTCTAGCTTTATTTTCACTTTTGTTGACCTAATCGACCGTATGTTCACATCAAAATCTAGCCACTGGTTTAACAACTTGATGCATTGTCTCAGTGCAATTTGCTCATAACTGTTGTAACCCCAATGTGAAATAACCAGATGTAAAATGTTGCTTTTATGTTGTCTTTTGATCTATATTACAGTGAAGAGCGATGATGAAGATGCTGACATAAAACCAGGAAAATGTCATGGAAGTCAGGGGAAGGGCAGCGATGATGGTAAAGACCCAAGGAGGCCTAAACGACCACGGACAATCCTCACAACGCAGCAGCGAAGGGCATTTAAAGCATCATTCGAGGTGTCTTCAAAACCTTGCCGAAAAGTATGAACCTCACCTTCTTGTAACTATTGTCAGTTGTTTTCATTTGTAAAATTTGTGTTCCATTTGCTTCAATAGTTTGGTCTCTAGAAATATGACACCATCAAAGCCTAATTTTATTGTATGCAACTGTAGAAAGATGCAAAATAGAAAAGCAACCTTTTACAGAGAAAGCCTACTACTCCCATTTATGCTCATATTATTGACTGTAGCTGAAATGCATCTTTTAATATATAGGGTGATAACTTATGATATTGAATGTAACAATATACTGTAATTCCACAGGTCAGGGAAACGTTAGCAGCTGAAACAGGACTTAGTGTGAGAGTGGTCCAGGTGTGGTTTCAAAACCAAAGAGCAAAGGTATGTCATATGTATCTATATATTGCTGCATTTTTTTCCATTGTACAATTCATTTACTAAGTATCTCCTACTATCTTATTAAACAGATGAAGAAATTAGCACGGAGACACCAACAACAGCAAGAGCAACAAAATTCTCAGAGACTTGGTCAAGGTAACTAACATAACTATTAACAGTAGTCCTCTCCTTAGCACTTTTTTACAGTACGCCGTCTAACTGACCTATATTTCTTTAATTCATCTCTTGACTTTGGCATAGGAACTATTAATCCTTTAAGTGAACCATCATCCTTCAGTTATTTTCCTGTTGGATTATACTGAGCTGGAATATATAGGCTATCATTAAGACTTGAGGTTACTTTTTTCAGTTATATCACCAGTTTTTGTATTAGATGGGCATATTTTCATTTTTACTGCTTACATATTTTAGAATAATAGCTTTTTTCAAAGAATATTTCTCCTCCTGATTATTTTCACCCCTCTTTTCTCCCCATATTAATTTCATTCTTAAAGGGTTTTTTGCCAAGAAGTGAGTTCCTTACCTAACAGTCTGATACTCCCCTCTTGAGGCTTGAAAAAAGGGACGTTGTGTTTCTGTGTTAAAAAAAAAACAAGTACCTCCTCTGTGATGTCATCACTCCACCTCCCATGCACGTTCCTGATACTCAGTCTCTGTAGTTGAGCAAACATGTTTGGCTAATCACCAGAAGAGAACTATATTGTGCACAAGCTCTATGGGTTTTGTTTCTGCCTCTTATCTGCTCAGAAGAGAAGATAAGCTCCAAGCAGGTAGAATTCTTTCATTTGTTCACAAACAGATGCAGGGGGGGGAGGTAGGAGGGCTGAGCAGGGAGCGTCTGCAGGTTTACTCAGATAATTACATTAAAACCAGTGGATTTTCTATACAGCAGACACAGGATCTTTTCTCCCTAGTCCCTTCAAAGCTCGTTCATGTTCCCTGCCAGCAGATAAAAAGTGCAAACAACGCAAGGCAGCCAGATCAGCTCCTGTCAGCTCCTGGTCGCATCTAATGTAAACAGTCAGAAAACTAAGGGCATCTTAGTCAGGCTGTAGCTCTCACAGGCTTCACTTTTTTTAGTGACATACATTTAGAAAAGTGATTAAATACCCATTTTGGAGGATCCCATGTCAACATTAGATCATGGCAAAACCCCTTTAAGATTCATACAGACCAACGTTGGCCTCTAAATGTATTATCACATTATCTACTTGGTTAAAGCACTAGGCTAAGTGCAATCAGGTTTCCGTAGGGACTGTCAAGGGTCCTCCTCAACCCCACTTTTTAACACTGGCCTGTAATAAGCCATAGACTTAGTTTTTTGGCCAGTGTATAGTCCTATTATTGGCCATATAATCTGGTTTAATGATTGTGTTAATTCAAGCATCTGTAATGAGCTAGCGATTAGGAGTAATAGGGATTCCTTTTATATATATATATAGCTTCCCCTAATAATAATAAACTTATGCTTTGCACTGCCAGAGGCTCTATTCACACTATTGTTGTGGCTTCTATTCACAATGAAACCATGCCAATGATGAATCCATTTTCAACTGGATTCCAATGAATCCTACTGGATCCGACTTACATATAGAGTTCCATCAGGTTTTTTTCGGTGGCTAGAATAGTTCCCTAGACTCGTGTTGTCAAAAATGCCTGAACCTCCGACAGGAAGAGAAAAACAGTAGCTTGAACAAAGCCCAAGTTTAACTAAAAAACAAAGCACAAAATATTTCACACTAATCTTCAATTTTGAAAAACCTACCAGATTACCAGTAAAAAAAAATATCAAAAATCACATATCTTAAACCTTATGTTTCAATCCTCATCAAATGCCGCATGTCATATACTGCCAAAAACCTTAGCCATAACCAAACCATAATAAAGGCCTAATAAATCTGTCCAATATGTAAAGCTGTCTAAAAATAACATCAAAATAATTTGAGCCCTTTCCAAAATAAATATGTTTCCCAAACTTCATCCAGCTGAACTTTAAACCTAATCCCACTCCTTTGTAAAGCCTTAATTCTCGCTTAAATCCTTCTAAATCTTTAAACCGTGTTTTGTGTATCCTAAACTTTATGAGGAACTCTATCCAGCGTGCTAGGCTTCCACCGAGGACGAGACTAATGTCAACTCACACCACTGTTCTCACTTCTAGAAAATGGCCAGGAACATTCTCACTTATCTTGCCTTGAAGCTGTGTGTCTGAAATTGTGTTTCAACCTGTGACTATCATATATATTATGACCTTCCTAATCTATTAATACAATATCTTTTGCCCCTGTGTGAACCTCTCTTTCTAGCCTTTTTCAGTGGTTTTTATTTCCATCCTGCTGAAGATAAATTAAAGGGATTTCTGAATTGGAAAAAATATTTTTTTTTTTCATTCCCAGAAACAGCGCCACATTTGTTGATTGGCCATGTATGGTATTACAGCTTGGACCCATACTTAAAACTGTCTGAGCTACAATACAGTACACAGCCCATGGACAGGAGTAGCGCTGTTTCTGGAAAACAATCAGACATTTCATTTAATTGACAATCCCTTTAATTTCAGTTGATATTTGCACAGAGATAATCAATAGCAACGTCTATATAGCAGCTAATCTTATATCATAGAATGAAAGTTGACAAGAGTTAGCAAATAATTGATAGACAGATAACAAACTTTGCAGGACTAATGTGGCTCCTTGTCACCCATCAGAGGTCATGTCCAGCCGCATGGAAGGGATGATGACCTCATACGCCCCACTGGCCCCCCCACAGCAACAGATCGTCTCGATGGATCAGAACAGCTACAGCACAGACCCCTTCCAGCAAGGACTCACCCCTCCACAAATGCCAGGTGACCACATGAATCCTTATGGTAAGCTGCGTGCACCCTGTACTATGACACTGAGTATAGATTGCAAATGCTAACCACTGTATAATCCCATTGAAATAAGAGAGGTCATAGCAATATTTCAGTATATTTGCCTGGTTAACAGTCATTTTAATGGAAATGTCCAATTTAATTTGATTTTGTTACTCAATTTAATTAAAATTATTTTGTATTGTTAATGCTCCCTTCTGTTTTAAAAGAAAAAAAAACAATGTGTGTTTGGGGGTGTGGGAGTAACGTTCAGGTTCTTGAAGTCTTGCAGTCTTTTACAATACAATTAGTAATATGAAGTTGAACATATAACACTTAAAGAGCAATTAAGGGCAAACGCCAAAAATTCAACCTTTGTTTGGATTGTAGGTGCCATTCCCAACCTAAAGATTTCACCTTTTGGTCCTTGCCAATTGGGGGAAGTATGGGTGTCTTCTTAGCCTCTTTGCACACTCAGGTTCCAGGTAGTTGTTATCATGACTTGTCTGGAAACATGTATTATAACAGGGGACCCAGCCCATCTGTACAATGGGTTACTTGTTACACGATCATGACAACTGCTGCCTGAAGACACCTATAAACCCTCAGCACGGACCATGTAGGTGGGACTTCTGGGGTGAGTTCCTCAATTAGAGACAAAAAAAATGGATTTTCAGGAGCAGCAAGTTGGGTATGAATCACACTCAGACACACAGTTGAGGCAATTTATGCTTAAAAGAGTGGTCTGGTTTCTCTGAAATTTCACATACATTCTCTGTGACCCCAATTAAGCCGAGTGAAATTGTGCTGTTGGTGATCATTAACAAGCTACCAAAAAAAATTTTTTTTTTCCATGCAACCAAACTCCAACACCCTTGAAGTTGAGATAAACAGACAGGCTTCAAATAAGTTTCCTCAGTGGAAAGTCCTTCCATCCACACAAAGATTTTGGATATGGCCTGACTCTCTTTTGATTGCCTATTGGGCCTTATATTACCAGTTTTAGTTGTTCTTACCAAGAAGGATATAACCTGACTTGAATGGTGAGTATTGGAAGGTCCCACCCACGAGGAAATTAATGAAACTTGTCATACCACTAATTTGTTGAAAGCAGGTAGCAGTATTCATCCTTAAGGAGCAACTGCTATCTATGCTAATTGAATTAAGGAGTATTCCAGAGGGAAACATGTATGTGTTCCCCAGTGTTTTTAGAACCAACAAGGCTCCCTGGTTCAAAGCTTGCATGACGGAAATAAACAAGAGCTTGCATGAAGCAGTGGTCAAGCATGTTCAGTGGGACTCCTCACAATCTTCAAAGAGTCCACTGTTCTAGCAATTGACTGTGGTCCCCCAGGTCTGATCCCCACAAATCTGGAAAATTCCTGTAAGCTAGAGTATTGCTTTCTTTGACCCCACAGAATATTATTTCACAGTACATATAAAATTCCAAAGCCAAAAGTAAAAAACAAATGATGACACCCAAAGACAATATATATATTTAATTATATTTTGCTCACATTTATTAATATATTTGTTGTATTAGATACATAGCATATGCATTTAACTTGATTAAGATTGATTAGAGCACCATTCAGGACTGATGTGAGATGTTAGCAGGAGATATAACAGTGCCATTCCTTCTATAGACTACATCTAGGGTAAAGAAGATTTCTATATAAGCATAGAAGGAAGAGGCGTAACCTGAAGCTCATAGGCCCTAATGCAAAAAGTGAAATAGGGATCACAACTACCATGCGTCTTTTACAGCACTAGTTTTCTCTTACGTGGCAAAGGGACCTTTATTCCTCATCCGGCTACAGTGCCCAGTAGTGACCTTTATTACTGTCCACCCGGTAGCTATTCCCCTGATAGAAGTGGATTCTTTACTGTAAGAGTGGTGAGACTGTGGTGCTCTCTGCCAGAGGAAGTTGTCATGGTGAACTCACTTAATTATTTCAAAAGGGACCTGGATGCAATAGTATTACAGGTAATAGTAACTAGTTTTCTGGAGTAGAGTTATTGATACAGGCATATAGTCTGATTGCCAGATTGGAGTTGGGGAGAATTTTTTTTTCTAAAATAAGTATGATTGGCTTCTACCTCTAGATCAATATAGTAGTCTAAAGAGCTGAACTCAATGGACATCTGTCTTTTTAAACCTTACAAACTATGTAGCTGTAGGTGTGGTTTTACAGCCCACACCCAATTAGATGCAATATCCCAAACCGCCCATGAACAAGGTGGCGCTATTGTTGTTTCAAGGAAAAAAAGTGCCCTCTTTCTTCTAATTTCATAAGGCCCTGTTTCTGCATGTGTTCTTCATTTTAACTGTCCCCTGTGAAGGGTTTTGATGGAGTATTACATTATATAGTGATTGTATATATGCTAGTGCTTGTATAAATTAATGGTTGTCTATTTCTCTACCAGGTAATGACACCATATTTCACGATATTGACAGTGATACCTCGTTAACAAGTCTCAGTGACTGCTTCCTGGCTTCCTCAGAAGTCAACTCCATGCAAGCCAGAGTGGGGAACCCCATCGACCGGCTCTACTCCATGCAGAGTTCCTACTTTGCATCATGAGGGCTTCCATCAGTTTGTTCCCTACAAAAACAATAAACAAAATGGACCCTTTGAGACTATTTACAGCCATATCTGTGCAGGTCTCCTTCCCCACTCAAACTGAGCGGAGAGCGTTCAAAACATACCAAGCAATTGGATTATCTCAACCCCTGACAAGTTTGGAAAAAGCATGAGCATCGACCTCAATTTTTTTTCCATTTAAGATGAATGATTAGTGTAAAAAAATGGAAGAATACAGTATTTGTATAGAATTATGTACAAAATAGATTTTTTTTTCCCCTCTAGAATATTGGAAAACCGAAGCCACTGAAAAAAAGGTTTCCCATGTCTTCTCTGAAACTGCATGAGTGTCACCGTGATGTGGAATTATCAAATTTGAACTGTGACAAGTTATTGTAAATGTGACGTTTTAAACTTATTTTATTTTTTTGTTCATCTATATTTTGGTTTGATTTTCTCCATAGACAAGAAGGGTAGTTTTTAGCCATTATATCATATGAGCAGACAATGATTTCTCAGAGTCATTGCCGTCACAGGAAGGACTGCATGTTTTTCTGGAGAGAAATTCATTTTTTAAGTTAATGGTCTTATGTTCCTTTTAAGGTGCTTTAAAGATGAAAAAAAAAGAAAAAAAAGAAAAAAAAAAACAACAACTTAATTTAATAAAACTTACAACAGTAATGGATTCTGTCATTTCATAGCACCGTTCAATGAAAAAAAACAACTAAAATTTTTTTTGCACAGGTAAATTGTTGTTCGATTTCCCCAAATTCACATTATTGGAGCTGATTTGGCCCATTCTATGTAAGAGTTACCCAACGATCTATTTTTTCTTATTTCCTTTAGTTAGTTATTGCATATAATCATGGAATTATCGCTACATTGTTAACATAAAAAAAATCACAGAAAAATGGGACATTATTTGCTTAAAATCACAGAACCACAATCATATTCACAGCACAATGTCTAGACAAAAACACATTCCCAGTAGGAGGTAATAAGAGCCCCAGTGCTACATGGGAGAGGTTGCACAGGTGCAGAATACTGATAAACAATAGCTGATCCACCTATCCATGAAGTAGGCAATTGCTTAGTACAAAACTGCACATTGGATAAAAACCAGTTCTCACCAGCGTGCAAAAAAGTCTCATTACCATATAGTGGAGATTGCTCGTATACATGTTTAATACATTTCAGTACTAGTTTTCCCCCGTAATACTGGGAAGCAGGGGCAGGGCCGTCTTAACAGTCTTATGGACCCCCAGGCATAGCAGTGCAGTGGTCCCTGCCCAAATACATGACATCACACAAGGTCACGACTCTAGCCATGTTGACATTAACACCAAATGAGGTCATGTTCCTAACCATCCCCAAGCACACCCATATCATTACTCCACCTGCATCTGGACATGCTACCGACGTCTGGTGGGCAGCCTGCAGCCTACAAAGACTACTTAGCAGGGCAGGGAGCTGATGGCCTTCTGCTCCACCATGGTTAAGAACTGTTTGCATCCTAAGAATACACAAACAGTTGAATAAGCAGTGAAGGGGTCCTGGGCAACTATCTAGTGTGCCCAATGGAAAAGATGGCCCTGGCAGGGGGTGTCAGTATTTTGTGTTGGGCACTTGGAATATGCTGGGCATAGGTTCAATTGAATAGTAAAGGAATCATTATGTGGTTGCAAGCCAGCATGGCACAACACATATACTCTGCACCCTACATAAGCTTTGTATATGTGCATTGTAATGCTAGCAATCACCCCCTTTACAGATAGTAGGCATGTGAGTGGTTGTTTATTAGGATAATTACTCTTGAGCCACCTCATGGATAGGTGTGTGAGCGATTGTACATCAGTATTCTGCACCTGTTCAACTTCTTTCATGAAGCACCGGGGCCTTTATTGCCTCTCATTGGGAATGCTTTTCGTTCTGCCATTGAGCTGTGCGTATGGCCATGTGTCAGTGATTTTATGCTATATTGTTAATCAGCATTGTAACCAGTCTAAACAAGCAGAGCTGAAGTATAAAGCAGAGAGTAATAGTCTGAATAGAGGAGATACCTTTCAGTCTATTTCCCAGTAGACCATACAGTAAAGTCTTTATAGCTTTGATCTATTAGCTATTGGCTATAATCAAACACCCAACAGTACAGAAAATTAATCACAGGTAAGTAAATATTACCTATGGTTGGATATCAGAAATATTATCATGATAACTGTACACTTAATACTGGAATAATATCTGAAATAATTACTAATAGACTAATTAGTAAACAGCAGCAGTTTCTAAATACATAGAGTAGAGCAGGAGATTTGGGCAGGAATCTGAGCATTTAGACATAGGCACTATCAGACTGCGGTACCTGAGACCCATGAGTGAAGGTGACTCTTCGGGCCCCCAGTGGAGTTGATTCTTGGGGTCCACCAGTGGAATTGATTGCGGCGGTCCACCCTACAGTTACAATACATGAATTGTGCTCTGTCTCTTGCTTTCTGCCTCTTTCTCACTGAAAAGCGGCAGAAGGCTTGCCATGCCCATTTGCCCACCCTACCCAGGGGTTTCCCCTGCTCCTCTGGTCTAGTCTGGACATAGGTGTAAGGTCTTGGGCCCCAATACAAAATGTATACAATGCCCCATGACTATCATACATCCTTAAGATGCAGGACCCACACGTTAACACAACTATTGCATCCAACAGAACTACTCCCCTGTTTACTCTACTCTATAAAGTGTCAACAGGTGTAATGATCTAACTGGTCATCTGGATGGTTGAGGTGAATGTACACAGCACATTGCGGGTTTCAGAAGATGAAGAAGTACCATAAGGATCATGGTGAAAAATAGTGGTGTTTGAATGTGGAATTATTGTGGATATGCTGATCTTCTGCCCAACCAGTGGTAGTGACTTACATGGTTGGGACTTACATGGAGGTGACTTACAAGGAGGTGACTAACATAGTGGTGACACACAACTCGATGTCCCTTATAATAATAGAAGAATACAAGTTATTGATATAGTTCCTTCTTCGGCCCCCTTTCACTTGTACTATACTACATACATACTATATAATATACTACATACTATAATTAATATATACATACTATAATATATACTACATACATACTACATAATATACTACATATTATAATATATACTACATATAGTATGTAGTATATTATGTAGTATGTATGTAGTATATATTATAGTATGTAGTATATTATGTAGTATGTAGTATATATTATAGTATGTATATATTATATTATAGTATGTAGTATATTATATAGTATGTATGTAGTATAGTACAAGTGAAAGGGGGCCGAAGAAGGAACTATATCAATAACTTGTATTCTTCTATTATTATAATGGACATCGAGTTGTGTGTCACCACATACTATATACATATACATACTATAATATATACTACATACATACTATATAATATACTACATACTATAATATAATATATACATACTATAATATATACTACATACATACTATATAATATACTATGTACTATAATATAATATATACATACTATAATATATACTACATACATACTATATAATGTACTACGTACTATAATATAATATATACATACTATAATATATACTACATACATACTATATAATATACTACATACTATGATATAATATATACATACTATAATATATACTACATACATACTAAATAACTTTGTTGAAGAAAACAATAAAGGTATAAGAAAATTTGAATAAAAGGGTTTGCTTTTTTTTTTTTTTTACAAAAATTGCACCATTCTTGTCCTTAGTTTATACTTGGTATTGCAACTGAGCCCAGTTGAAAGGAAATGTATCCTCAGAAAAAAAGAACTATTATTTAAGTAGCATTTTCATGATAAGCATATTTTATTTTTTTATTTTTGAATGTTTTTGGTGATTTTTTTTTTAAATGTTTCCTGTCACTATCTATATTATTATGAAATTCTGTAGTTTTTACTTTGGTCAGTAAGCCTAATAATAGTCTGATGATGTACAGAGATCACTGCTCTGCTATCTCCTCATTATCCTCACAGGCAGAATTAAACTGAAATGTGACATCTATGACAACAGGAGATGGTCCCAGCTAACCTCCGCCTGGTCCCTGTACAATGACTTCTTCCAGGTCACAGAGCATGCCTGGAACACTCTACAATAGATGTCAGTGATTCATCTCCTGTGGTCCATATAGCTGCAGTAAAGCATATCTTGTGCAAGTTAAGCAAGATGGCTGCCTCACAATCCATCCAAAAAAATTACAATCAGCAAATAAAATCGAAAAGAACGACATTATTTAGTTTGTTAGCAAAAAAATAAATAAAAATACTGGTGATTTATTCCATTTAAAAGGGTTTTGCCACGATGTAATGTTGACGTGGGATCCTCCAAAATGGGTTTTTAATCACTTTTCTAAATATATGTGATTACAAAAATTGCAGCCTGAGAGAGCTACAGCTGCCTTTACATGCCCTTGGTTACTTCAAAGTTTGTATTAGATACGGCCTGACAAGAGCTGCTGGACGGGCTTGCGCAGAGAGAGCTTCTTATCTGATGAGACTGAGCTGCAGAAGTTTTCAAAGCACCGGGTAGCAATATGTTTTCTTTTGTATACAGAATAAACTAGTTGTAGTGTGATTAGATCCCTGCTTTATCTGATGACAGAGAACATGAAGGAGCTTTCAAGCTGCTGAGGAGAAAAACTGTTGTCTTTTGTATACAAAATCCACAAGTTGCAGTTTGATTATTTCAGTGAACATGTCACACGATCCCTTATGCAGCTTTGTGCTCTGGCTGTGTGAGTCTCTCTCTCTTTCAGCTCCTTGATTTGTTTACATTAGCTTCTTAGCAGATAAGGCTCCTCCAGGCAAAACCCCTTTAAGGGGCCGTTTACACGGCAGTGGACAAATACCGGCCGGTTTGCCGGCCGGTATTTGTCCGGTTTGCGGCCGTCCCCACGGCCACGGGGGGGGGGGGGGGGGGGGCAGCTTTTTCTCCGCGATGAGCGGAGAACAGCCCTCCCCCCTCCCATTGAGATGCTCACATGTTCCGTCCGGAAACCGGACGGAAGATTGTGCATGTTCAATGTTTTGTCGCCGGTCCGCCGGCGACAAAACCGCCGGGCGGAAAACCCGTGCAGTCGGGACTGCTGCACGGGTTTTCCATAGAGCACCATTGCGCTCATTTTCGGCCGGTTTTTCAGGCGGTCTGAAAAACCGCAAACCGCTTGAAAAACCGGCCGAAAACCCGTGCAGTGGGGACATGGCCTAAGTGAATAGGGCTGAGCTGAAATATCATAGACAAGAGTTTTGCTGTTTTTGGAAATGAAGCAGATCCTTTCCTTACTATTATACAACCTTTATAGCAAAGATCATTATAACCAGTGATTGTGTTAATCTTCTTATTCTACTTTGTTCTTAAAACTAAGACACTTTAAGGAAATGGGCACTTGCTTAGAAAGTAAGTTCGGATCTCTTCCTATATACTTTAGATAGCAGTTTATTTTTAATATTTTACAAGTAGTAATGGTGCTCAAATGGTAGCAATCTATAAAAATTCTCAAATATTTCCTATGATTCCCTGCTGTGTATGAGCCAGTCTTCAATTTTTTTTTTACCATTTATTTGCTTTAACCCCTTAAGCTGAACGCCTGAAAAGTAGTTAATGACCAGAACATTTTTTTCGTTTTTGCTTCCTTGCGTTTTTTATTTTTTCAATGACGCAGTTGTATGAGGCCTTGTTTTATTCGAGACGACTTGTACTTTATGGGGGAATAGTTTAAGTTCACTTATAAATAGTTGCAGATTTTTTTTTTTTACATTTTTTTTTTTTACCTCATTTTTGTTGTGCCATTCATTCACATTTCAACAATTTAATAAATTGTTTGATTAATTCTACAGGTTATTACGGTTGTGTGGGATACTAATATGTGTATGGTTTCTTGTGTGTGTAAATGTATGCACAATTATTTTTTTTTGAATTTTATTTTTTATTTTTTTATTTCTTTTTGTATTTCTTTTTTTACTCTTTTTACTGTTTTTTACTTTTTTCATTAAAATCCCATGAAGGAGAACTGTATTACTTTTTTTTCTGATTCATATATGCTATACGCAATCTAATAATCTGTGTAGTGTGTCATATGGACAGTGATCAGGACAGGCACACCAGTCTGTATGGTCACTGGCTTATTTACTTCACAGACAAGCCCACCTTGGGGCCACTCTAGGTCCCCAGGGCTGACTGTGCAGCCGTTCCCCGGGCTCTGTCGGGTCACCGGGCGTTCCGATCACCCGACAGAGCAGAGGAATCCTTTGATTGTGCTGTGGTGACGATCTGCTGCAATCAAAGGGTTAAAGACGGTGGGCGGTCGTTAAGGAGTTAAAGGATATAGTGCACTGCACTAAAATTTTTATTGCAAATTTAAGCAACTTTCTAAATTGCCTTTGTTAAAAAAAAAATCCTACTATTTGGTTTTGCAGAATGTGTAGAACTCTTTCACCTGGCTGATTATCCTGCAGAATCTCAAACAAAGTCATCAAAGTACTGCTTTTTTCTGTCACTCATCTACCCCTCCTATTAGAAAAAGCAGCAGGTAGGAGGACTTTAGGGGGAATTATGGTGTGTAAGAGTGTAGAGTACTAATAGCAAACTCTGGACTTTTAAATACTTAGAGCTTGCAGGCAGCAGGTATTATTGGAAGGATAGCCACACTCCACAGAGAATCATGAGTCTAAAGACAAGGAGCAACGGCTGCTACAAATAAACGAACCCCTCGTGTATACAAACACGGGCGGCTTATTCTCATAGTCCGGAAGCGCATACCTAAGAGTAGATTGAATAGCCTACCGTTTGCGCATGTCGCCAATTACCCAGGCTTGGCAATATAAGGTGTGCGGGTGAGGGGGCGCATTGCATGGCCTCGCGCGCGCCCGTACATCATCTTTAGACTTGCACAATTATTCCCGCGGCGTGTGTATCTTGTCCTGGATTATGTTGCATGTCCACTTTCTCCCCGCTAGGCGAATCACCGTTCTCTATGAGAACGGATGGATTACCGTATTACTGCCGGATCGGATTGGCGCCGTACTTGCAGTGCACAAAATCCGGCGTGCCCGAGTACAGCGCCAATCCTCGCGAAATAGCGTGGGAACGGCCCTTATAGTGCATACTTTTTCGTTTTTTTTTTTTTTCAAATTGTAATGTGAAAGCCACTCTAGCATATGTACAAATTTGTTATTTTTCTACATAATGTGTAATAACATTTTAAAGTGGAACTGTAGGCGGTTTATTGCTTTCCTATTCTGAGAAAGGATGTACAGAGGGAGAGACTGTTCAGCTCTTTGATACTTAGGGTTGTATGATAGAGGAGAGAAGCTGAGCTCTTGCAGATTTAGGTATTATATGATAGAGGGACGAGAAGCTGAGATCTGTATATTAGGGTTATATAGGATAGAGGAGAGGAAGCTGAGCTCTGTGATATGTAGGGTTATATGACAGAGGAGAGAAGTTTTGAGCTCTGTGTATAGGGTTATATGATAGAGGAGGAGGAGCTGAGATCTGTGATTGGATTATTTAGGGTTATATGATAGAGGAGAGTTGCAGAGCTCTGTGATACATTAGGGTTTATTTGAATAGAGGAGAGAAGCTGAGCTCTGTGAATATAGAGTATATGATAAAGGATGAGAAGCAGGGCTTGTTGATATATAGGGTTATATATAGAGGGAGAGAGCTTAGCTCTGTTGATTATATGGGTTATAGGATCAGGATGAGAAGCTGAGCTCTTGTTGATATATAGGGTTATATGATAGAGGATGAGAAGCTGAAGCTCTGTGATATATGGGTTATATGATGAGGAGAAAGCTGAGCATCTTGATATAATACAACAGACCTAGGGTTACCATGATTGAGGGAGAGGTGCTGAGATCTGTGAATATATGTGTTATTAGTAGAGGAGAGAAGCTGCGTTATTGTGACATAATAGCGGTTATATGTAAAAGAAGAGCATCTTACGCTCCAGTTGTATATATTTTAATCTTAATATTATAATGGAATCTGAGTCTCTAAATAATACTCAGGCGTGTACTGCTATTAATTTAACATACATTACATTAAAATTACTTATTTTACCTCAAAATATACATTCCTTTTTTATAATTTCAGAAATTTGTATTTGTATTAACATACTTTTAGGAAAGTATATTATTAAGTCTTTAAAAATTTTATTTTTAACTCCCTCCTCCTAATCAAAACAAAAATGTTCGTATTTTAAAAATCACCGGCCTTCAAACCTAAACTTTAAAAAACTAAACACGCGCAAGTTACACGTCATTCACTTCTCGGTTTCTGTTATCTCGTGACGCAGGGAGAGCAAGGAGGAGGAAATACCGCGGTTCAAGCACGCAAGTCCGCCTTGTCGTGAAGTCGTTTTGATTGTTAGATTTTTTACTTTGGTGAATCATCCCGATTCAGTAATTATGCATTTCCGTATAAATTACCGTTATATACTCGAGTATAAGCTTGACACGCGATATGTGCCAGAGGCTCGCCCTATATTTTTCACAGAAAAAACTGGGAATAACGTATTGTCTAGTACTACTAAGGCCCGTGGCGGGGAAACTCCACCATTGCAGATAAATAGTCTGTCAGTGCATTACAGCTTAGTGAACTCCATGTGCCTCATGAGTATAGCAGTTTTACCCATCATGTCCCCACATTAAGAAACAACGAGTTAATTGTGTGACTCAACTACAGAGTTACTAGTTATGTTGAGAGGACATGGAGGTAATAATTAGGTATTCTCTTTAATTAAGGTTCACTATTATTAGCACCACCACCTACAGGTGTTCACATATTAGTAACCACTTATATAGGGCTCACACAGGGGTTAATATGAGGGATCATTGATGGGGGTTTAACTGCTATTAATGTGTAGCTTTATGGATGTTAGCGCTATGTTCCACACGGCTTATTGAGGGACGTTAACTTTCGCCCCGCTATTATCAGACGTAATTTGTGTGTTCGCGGGGCGCGGGATCGTGGAGGGACGCGGGGATGACATCGTGGCGGGGGGCCTGGCACTACGCAATCTCGGCCGCGATTGACAGTCTATTGCTAGGCTGGCGAACGTATTTGCGGCTTGTAATGTCTCTAAAATTGTCAAATCTTATCTCAACCACGCACGGCCGGACTTCGCGCAGGGGGAGGAAGGAGTGAGGAGGAGAGTAATCCATAGTTATCTATGAGAACTGTGAATTCTGTAGTGAATGGAAGTTTTTCGGCCGTAATTGGCGCACTCGGCGTCTGTAATTTCGCGGACCAAAAATTCGGCACTGTCATTTAACTGCCGCGTGTTCTGTGAATATGCCTTTATAGCTGAAACTAAATTATTATATCCCCAAATGCCTGAAAATTATTTGCGCTACTAGTAACTAAAGGATAGGTTACCTTCGTTTTGTTTCTTTAATATTGTATAGGCATCTTCTCTCCTCCAAATGTAGTGACAGTAACCTCTTTCTGTTTTTTTTAAATTTTTTGGTTTACATTTTTCAAGTAATGTTAGTATTTAGGTAAAAATACTTTTTGATAGTAGTATTTTAGTATTTCGTAATTTAATAATTTACTTCTGGATAAAAGTATTTAGTATCTATATTTAAAAATACTTCTTAATGTCAATGTATTTTGTATATTTTGTATTGTATAAAGTTACAATCTTCACCTCAAGAAGTTATTTTCACGATCGCTACTGTTATATAGGGTTTATATTATAATAGAGGGAGAGAAGCTAGAGCTTCTGTAATATTTGGGTTATATGATAGAGGAGAGAAGCTGAGCTCTGTGATATACAAGTGTTATATGATAAGAGGTGAGAAGTTGAGGCTCTGTATCTATATATAGGATTATATTATAGAGGAGAGAAGCTGAGCTCTTGTGCTTTATAGGGTTATATTGATAGAGGAGAGATGCTGAGCTGGGATGATATATATAGGGTTATATGATAGAGGGAGAGAAGAGTCTGGCTCTGTGATATATATAGGGTTTATATGATAGAGGAGAGTTGGCTGAGTTCTGTGATATATAGGGTTATATGATAGAGGAGAGGAGCTGAGCTCTGTGATATTATAGGGTATATAATGATAGATGAGAGAAGCTGAGCTCTGACTTATAGGGTTTTATGATCTGGAGCAACATTTCTGACTAAAAAAAAGCAGCGAACGAACGGCTTGTAGAGTTTTTGTTTTGCCTTTTCGCCCTCTACTTTGATCTGCATATCACAGGCATTATGGGAAAGGGGCTAGACGACACAGCGCCCTCTGTTGGTTGTAAACAAATTCCTCAATTTGCTTTTTGACCCACCGAGTCTTGAGAAAGCAAAGGATTTTGTTTAGCCAGCCAGTATTACTCATCTACAGAAACGCTGGTTTCGGGATTTTTGTCCTCTCTCAGTGCAGAGTGAGAAGATTTACTGGCTTGGCTGTTGTGGGATGCTCGGGGTAAGCTCAGGAAAGGGAGATCTCTCCTTAAGGAGGCACCGAACGACGGCTTTTAGAGTATTTTTTTTTCCTTTTCTCCCTTACTTTAGCATTCATACTGGCTTGTATAAAAAATCTTATTTCTTTCTCAATACTCATTTTACAAAATCAAATTTATTATATTATACAACCAAACTATTTCTCATATTTCATAATCCAAACCCAAAAATTCCAATATATAAACACTCATCTACCAAATCTGACTTATTTTAATAAATATAGACACTTAGATAGAGAGATAGAGAGAGCCTCGCTCATCGCACATAGATCCCTACAGTCAAATGAATTATTCTTAGATATAGTGTAGAGAGTTATTTAATAGAGTTGCTTTCTGTGTCTCTCATGTATGTGTGTGTGTATATATATAGTAGGTGTGTCTGTGGTTGATATACTCGCCGCTTAGAGAGCGCTCCCCTTATGTGAGAGAATCATATCTTCAGTAAACCTAATCTTTTTAATACATAAAAACACCAAAAGTGTGTGTGTTGAGCGATTACCATCCAACAAAAACAAAACATATCTCTATAGATGTTTTGTGTATATCGCACCTATGTGTTAGATATAAGTGTTAAATATATACTACAGAGAGTATAGAGATAGAGATGAGTAGAGAGCCACATCTCATGAGTCTCAAAAGTTCCTAGGTGTAAGGGTTCTCGATTGTTGTAGAGTAGAGAGTGAGGTGATTTGTAGTGTCTGTAGTAGGAGTGCGTGATGAGCTGAACGAGTGTTGATGAGCAGTTGTCGATGTGTGGGGAGGATTGGAGGAAAAGCGCGCACACATCACTTAAATCACCGCGACAGTAGAGACATTCACAGAGATGAGATATATAGAGAGGCCCGTGCAGCTCGATTCCTAATTGTGTTCGCGCGCAGTGAGAAATGGTCGAGACATCATGTCGGTGCTCTCATGATGATTGGGGTTGGGTGCATCAGCGTGTTGGAGTGTAGAGAAGCAGAGATCGGCCCCCCCCCCCCCCACGCCCCCTGTCCCCCCGCCCTGGAGAGTGGGTGTGTGACGAGTAAGTGTGTACTATTGTGTGGGATGTGTGTTGTGGATGGAGCTCCAGTATAGTGTGATACTTCTCGCCTTCGCCGCGCGTGAAGTTGTATGGGACTAAGATTATATGCCAAGGTTTATCCCTGTCATGTAAAACAAACAATACATAGTAAACATAAATACCAATAAATAAGGAGAGGAAAATGCAGATAAAAAACTACAAAGTGCAATAAAAATGAATGCATGCATATTTTTTGATAAAATGAATTGTGTATTTAATGGCGACCAATTAATCTATCTGTAATACACAGTACAAATATTGTCTCTATTTATCAGCCATGCAATCCCCTCCAGGGCCTCAAATCAATATGACAAGCTGATGATCACTGGAGGTTTTATCCTGGGAAAAGACTCTAGAGATTAAAGGATGACCTATGACCTTGTGGATTTTATTTCTCAAGTGTCCTACAAGAGCCGGCAGGGAATAGGAAGGTTTAAACTAATGCAGAATGAAAATCGTCTCAATAACACGGACCTTCTGCAGCAAATAAAGAGGGTTTCAGCACCTGCCGAATTATAAATGCCAATTACACATAAGGGAGAAGGGAGGTTGGAGGTCACCATGCAGTTTATTGCTTTCTGCCCCTAATGATTGCCGTTATGTAGAACGTTAACCCCTTCCATGCTTTGGGGGCAACTTCCTGCTAAATTAAGCAGAACCTTTTCCATCACACTTAATTAGCTGTGTGAATTCCTTGCTAAAGAAGATTCATTAGCTCGGAAATATGATGTATTGTTATGCAGAGAAGATGGCACATCATGGTAACCTCGTTATGGAATCTGAAGTAGGGAAGCTGGAGCTCAAGGGGCTGTTCAAATAAAATCGATCTACATTATAGCTTTAAATGATGACAGCCCTATGATTGCTGTATTCAAGGTTTAAGTATGGCGTAATGTGAAGGAAACTATCCGACAGGTCATTCTCAGTATTTGATATTTACATTGGAGTGGGCAGAGCTCACCTATTGGTGGTAATTATTTATTTAGGGAATAAAGTTTTTGCAGTAGGTAGAGGGTGACTTAGAGGGAACCTGTTATCAAACTAGGATAGACTACCTTTTGTTTTAGACAATGGTGTGATAGCTGTTGGTGTAATTGCATTTACTAAATATTCTCTCAAGGACCTATAATAAAGGCAGAGGTGGTGAGCCCCACCCCCCAGGATCCTTATAAGCAGGGATACTCCTTACATTTATGAATAGGAGTCATGGAACATCAAAATGTGTGATGTGATTCCTCTTTCCTATGCTGTATAGCTGAAAGGGTACATAGGAAGGGGGTGTATTTGAAAACTTTCTAGTATTTTGACTAACTTTGTGCTTTGTATTTAGGGTCTTTTACCGGCTAACTTTCCGATCCATATATTATGGCAGCCTGTAGTGATGACGTATGTAATGTAACACTAGAACTGCTGTAGAACATGAAATTACCACTAAAAACTTGCAAAAAACCCTAACCTTAATACACAGTTGAATTACAGTTAGTGTATGTTCACACGGTGTATTGTGGTGCATATAGTACTGCGCCAAGTAATGACGATTTTGAGGAGGTTTGATTGGTAGGGGATTGTTCCCAGGGAGAGAGCGGTGAGGCCAGCCATTCTCGGCCGTGGCTTGCCCTTGATTGACATTGCATTGTTCGCAGGTGTGTAATCGTCCGGAGTGGAAGCGAATTCATCATGTGTCAATTCTCCCCCCGCACGTAGACAATACTGTATTGTATGTTGTACGCAAGCTGGAGCGGATGAAGCAGTAACCGCCGCATAGCTCTTATGAGCGCTATGGTGATAATACGGTGAGAGTTGGCGGCTGAATTTTGCAAGTTATAACGCGCAACACGTGCCGAAAATGCGCTGGAAATGAAATATAGCCGTTTTCTGGTGAATTAAGTGTGAAACAATTACCCTTAGGGCTGGGAATAGGTTTAAGGTTAGGGAAAAAACAAATTGCCGAACCAAACATAGACCTATTCGAAACACACATTTTCTGAGGGACATTTCTGGAGTTCTGGACAAAGAGAGGACTCAAGTGCAATCATTTAGTAGTTACACCTTTATTGGACGTCATTCAAATGCCTTAAGCTAAAGTAAGGATATCATTGACTATTTTAAGCTGCCAATGTGGTCTGTGGTAAAAGCTGAGCTTAGACAGAAAGAAACCAAGGGACATGTCATTTTACTATTATATTGCCACTTTTTTAGTGCTTAGGGGGGAGTCCCGTCATCGGACCCCTATTGAACATCAATGATGTATCATAGTAATCATTGTCGGTACTGAGACAACCCCTTTAAACCATTAAAGAGACACTACCATCCAAATTTTTCTTTTCACATACGGACAATCAATCTGCAACCATTATATGGATTTTTTTTCTAATTGGGTGGTTAATTGTTTTTTACTGTTAGTTTTTTTAGTACTGTCCTGACTCAGTTCAGTCATAGTAATACTATGGCTCTAGAAATTTGTTTTCTTCCTTAGCGCTTCCTAAGAGAGCTAGAAAAGACCATTTTTATTTGTTTCCAGGCCTACGCATAGAATAGTGAGGAGACTTTTATTTCGTGGGACAAGATGTACTTTATAATGGTGTCATTCACCATAACATAAAATATACTGGGAAATCCAAATTTTTTTAAAGTGGGGTGAAATGTGAAAAAAGAAATACTTGCGCCATGTTTGTTGTGAGTTTTGGTGTTTTTACGGAGTTTTGTCACCTCTGCAGTATAAGTCTGATGTGGTTTCTTTGTATTTTCTGCAGGTCGTTGATATCCATAGATGGGCAATGCCCAATATGTAGGGTTTTCCTTATGATTTTGTACGAGATGTATTAACAGTGTTATGAGAAAAGAAAGACATTCATTTTTTGCTGTTGTTTTTAATATGTGGCGATGTAGTCGCGCCATTTGTCTGCAACCAATAACTTGTGGTGACTTTCACCTGACTGGTCACTGTGTGATGGGCTGGGTATCTTTTTATTGTGTGTGACCACATTTTTGGTTTATGGATGTCTGTCTTTATGTATTTCACGCTTTTTTAGTGTGTTTATTTTTTAGGTAGTGGGACAAAAAAAAACGCTGTTTTAGAGCTTATGTTTTTGTCTAAATGATTTTTGTCTTTGCTTCAGTGTGCTGGATTACAGGATTAAAATGTGATTCTATATATTTCATAGATCAGACTTTTTATGATCTAGATGACGTTACTAAGTTATGTGAAACTTTGTTTTAGTTAGTTTTAGTTTTTTTTGTTTTGTAAAAATGGGCTATAAGTTTGGAAGTTGATGGAACTGTGTTTTGTAATTATTTTTTTTACTTTTAAAATATATATATATTTTAGTTTTTTACTGTCAGTTTTCCCTAGGGGATATCTTTGACCAATAGAGTGGCACGATTGTTAGATATAACTTTTCATGCATTGTAGTAATAGACAATGCAGATACAGGGCGGTGAACAAGAGGTGTTGTTGTTTTTACAATTTCTTGCCTGTGCAGGAAGTAGTATGGATATGTCTATGTGATGTAACGTATGGGGGTTTATAAGGTTCAGCCCTACATTACTCTGATCTGTCTCCCGACGACAACAGTATGATAGGAAGTGCTTGGAGGGCCGCCTTCTTTACATGCCTGCTTGGTGCCCTGGATATGTTATTAGGATCTGCAGCAGGTCAAGTCTGATAAGAATCTCACCTTCCCCAGTGCAGGAGAAGAAATTTCGCATTTATGTATTCCGTTCATGTGTATTGGTGCTCATTGGGCTTAATGACTCCAAGTTGATCTAGTCTAATTGCGTTTTTTTATCACCTGTTTGGAAGAGATACAGTTGAGCCAATCACTGTCATTTTGAGCCTACATGTTTGATTATGAGACTTGTATAGTTGATAGAAGCAGCCGATAAGGTTATGTGTACTGATTAGTTCATGCCTCCTTTCCAAATTGGACACGTTTTTATTTATAGTAATTTGTAATGTGCTACTGGAAGCGTGCCAATAAATGTCTGTAAAGAATAGAAAGAGTTGTTCGTTAGTGAGTTATTGGTTATAACGCGAAGAATAACTCTTTGCTAGTGAAAGGGTTCTGTTTAAAGGGATGGTATTTTCACGAATGTGAGGTTCTTTTACCCTCTCGTGTGAATTGTCTGAATCAAGGAGTGGTCTAGTATAACAAAGCACTTGAGCATCATGCAAAAGTGGACGAGTGGGTAGGGGGGGTTACTGGAAAGCAATACTCTGAGGAATTTGCAAAGTGGAAAGCTGGGAAGGAGCGTTGTGCATTGTTTAACTCAAAGATAATACATTAGAACCAGTATGGATTCTCTATTACAAAGGACACATCAGATCGAATTCTCCACAGTCCACTTGAGAAAGCATTCAGGCATGTGTCCTGCTATCCATGCAGAGATGAAGTGGCGGAAACGCAAGACTGCGAAAGGATATCAGGCATTCCTCCAGCGTGGGTGTACTGGTCGTGGTGTCAGAATGCAAGAATACATTGTCTTAATGTAAACTATAAGGGCTTGTAAAGAAGCTGTTGAGCTCTCACGCGAGCGCTGTAACGATTTGTTTGTAGTAGAACCTCACCTCCCCGCACGCCATGCAATTCGTTCTGAAGTTTTGGAGTGTGTCTACCTCCATGTAAGTCACCGCATTTGGGTATGCCTCGCAGACATGGAGTCGAACGATTACATCCATGGGCAAAAAGTCCTCCTTTAAGGCCGGTTTCCTACATAAAAAATAAATGATCATTTACGAGGAGGGAAAGGTTTTGTATTATGTAATGTAGTTACAATCGCCTACGCCGCAGTATGTTTGAGAACTACGTGAGTACCTGAGGACGCCAGCATTTGTATGAAAAACGGTTTAGGTCTGATAACTCACTCTTTTGCCCATCAGTAACGCAGCAAGAAGGGAAAGAGTATAAAGTTGAGTTTGAGTAGCCTTGCTCAAGCAGGTTCATTACATGTGGCTCCTCCTCTGGTTGAATGAAGATACATGTACATGATGGGCCCGACTATGTATATGAACCTAGATTAGAAAGATTAGAGAAACTGACAACCTTGTCAAAGATATTCTGATAAAAAGAAATACTCTACACGCAGATAGGTTCATATGTAAAATCCCAGTTGGTTTTAGTGACTTTGAAGATCATAGTCGAATAGCCATAGCAGAGAAAATCAGGAGACAAAATATGATTGTTCGTTGTTAAAGGTCCGCAAGAAGTTTGATCCACTCTGTCTTTGTGGCCCATTATGATGCATTTACAACGCAAGTCATGGTGTCAAGTTTTTAGTGTCTGTGTATCAATCAGTTTTCGCTGGGTAGTGTGAACCTCACTCTAAGAAACAGGGTTTGGGCCTCTAGATTTGGTTCACATTAGAGGAATTGAGTACTCATGGGAACAGAGATGTAGTTCTCGAGCTTGTATCTAGTTTGTAATTTGAAATCAGATAAATGAAATTAAGTTCAAGTGATGCTCGCGTTATTGATATGGGACGTGGAGTTTCTATTTTCTTAGTCATGTGTCGCAATGGGTTTAGTGAGATTGAAACAAGTCATTAATCTGTGCTTTATACTGTGGGAGCAGAAACAGACAGCAGATGTTCCAGGGTATATGTAGGAAAGGTGTTGTTTATTATTTCACACGTGTTGTGTGTTTTGGGTAGACTTGGGAGGATCGGGTCAGGTGGTGTAGGAGAAAAAAAGACGCTTTCAAACAGAGGTACGAACAGCTTGTAGGAGGTACATCTTTCATTTAGTATGTTTGTTGTAAGATGGATGGAATGAGGAATGATTAGGGAGGGCGTCTCTCAGGTGTACTGAGGCAGGAAACATTTTATATCTGCTATGTTCTCGAACCGGATATGGATCACCAGCAGAGATGTCTATCAGCCTTTTTCACTGACGCTATTATGTACGTCAACTAGGTTTATATGGAAGTAAGAAACAGGAAAGTAGAGGCGTTATTGATGGGAGCATTCTTTCGCATTCGTGTTGTTTTGTGACCAATCCCCTCACGATGTGGACCGTTGGTTTCATCCATGAAAATAAAAGGAACGCCCTGAGATAGAAATAGAAGAAGATTTTTTTCTAACGTTCCCCATATAGTTTAAAATCTGTATCCCTGTAAGACATAGCAGTGGAACGTCTCTTTGTTCTGCAGTCCCTTTCATAGACACATGGGCTGTTCCATAGGTTGCGAAGGCAGGATAGAAGATTGGGTGGTGTAGGTGGGGGTGGGCCAGCGGTTTGTTTGGTTCCCTCCCGCTCTATAGAGCCAGCCGCTATCGCGCTGAGAAACAGATCATGCCTTGGGATGCATAATAGTTCATTTTGGCAGGAGGGTGTGTAAGGTCCTGATGCTTGTTGAAGGTGCTCAATCGTTGGCTGTGAAGTTGCACACAAACCATAGGTATATATTTGTACGAAAAAAATACCTGAGGACACGATCAGGATACAAGTGGTGCCGGGTTTACAACGTGCTTCTATTTTCAAGCTGTATATTATGGACGGTATTTCGCCTCACTCACAGAGATTGTACAGCGCTTTGAGTAAGGGGGGGTGGGTTCGTTGGCGGGGGCGAGGGGGCGCAGCTCTGGCCCATAGACTTTCATGTATCTCACAGACGGCGTATTCTCAGGAGGGGATGACGGAATCACTGTTCTCTAATGGAGAACTGTTGAGTATGTACCTGGTTATATGGCATGGGATGGATTTCAGCCCGTTCTGCTGTCATAGGCGCGATGTTAACCGGCACGCATACGGCTGGAGGATTTTTACAGAGGGGTGGCCAGATAAATATCATATTAGCCGGTCGTGTGAAACGGCCCTTCCAGGTACAGACGTCAAGGTGAGGGGCTGACGTGCTAGAAGGGGGGGGAGATGCAGAGCGCAATGACACTGACACACTCAATCATCACTGGATTCGGATGATGGGGCATGGTGGGGCTTCTGAGTTCTACAAGTCCCAGAAGGTACATTTGCCATCCTTGAGGATAAGTCACTGCAGATGACATTTATAAATGTACTTTACATACCATACTATTCCATGGCTTGTGACTCTAAATTTTAAGATATAATATATATATTAATTTATAAGTATATATATATATATTTATTTATATATTCACTCAATAGTATAAATGCTTAAATTTATTATTATATATATATATATATACACACTAGTTATAACATGTGTGTTATAATTTATCGTGGAAAATAAGACACCCCTGAATTAAGACGTCTAGCATCATCATTTTAGCCGTGGTCAAACTGCTTTTTCCCGTCGGATTTGTGAGCGTTTTTCGAAGCTCACAAATCCGCCTGTGAATAGGGGCGGGGCCGGAGCGCGGATTGGGGGGCGCGACGCTCGCTCTTGGTGCCCCATTGACGTTATGCAGTGTTTTACGGCGCGTAAGCATCGCAGTAAATTATGTGGAATGTCACTTTCTCGCGCGGCGGATTCGCGGTGTCGGAGTGAGGAGCGACGGAATCAAATGTTCTCTATGAGAGCAGTGGGGATTACCGTACTTACTCGACGGATCTGGGCGCTCGTTTAGACTGCCAGCGCAATCGGCGCGGGTACGGCGCCAATCCGCGCGCCCAAATTCAGAGCTCTGTCGTGATCGAAGGCTTTAAGGATCAATAGAAATTATTATAAGGACATCGTCTTATTTTAGGGGGATCGGAGGTTTAAACTCTGGTGGGTCCTACTCTGTGGGAATTTATGTGAGCAGAGTAACCCCAATTCTACTAGAACGTCTACCAAGTTCTGTGACGGGGTTTCTGGAGAAGGGTCATTGATCAAAGTTTTTTTCTGATTACCAAACTGGAATTGGAAACTTTTTTTTCCTAAAATAAATATAATTGGCTTCTACTTCATGAATTTTGTTTATGTTCTTTTTAGAATAAGCACTGTAGGCTATAGTAGGGTTGAATGGATTGCACTTCAGCATGTCTTTACGACAAACTAGGACACGACTGAGTGCACCGATAAACAGGATATGTGCTCTTTATCGGAGTAAGAAATAGACCTTTGCGCGCCTCAGGGCAGCAGGGTAATGGTACATGAAGATGTTGGATGATAGATTTTGTTCGGTATGCCAATGACTGTTGGGGAGGCGCAGCTCGCCGCTGTAGTACACAGGTGAATGTAAGTGTGGGGTGCTGCCAGCGTGCGCATAGGGGTATTGAAAGAGGTTTTCGCTGCATCTGAAAAGAGGATTGGGCAGGGTTAAATGCAAGGAACTATATTGCCCATATACGTTAGTCTTTTGATTTTTACCGGTGATCAGGAGATAAAAGAGAGTAGATATGTTTCTTCACCTCAATGTGCACACAAGTATTCTCTTATGTATTAGCGTTCATGGATGTCCCTTCCGGCTTAGGGAAACATGAGAGAGAACGGGGAGATGGTGCTTCACCAATGGACAGTGGCGTATTCTGGAATGACTCTTAATATTCTATACAAGATTAGCTTTTGTTTACAGATAAGCAATGTGTTTTCATCTTCTCGGAGCAACTTGTAGTCTTGTATACTGAAGATTAAATCTCATTGTACTATGTCCTTTGTTAAATCTCAAACTAGTTAATAGGGGAGTGCTAATATTATGCTAGTCATGCTATTAACCAACCCTCAGTCAACAATGTTCTTGTTTAATAATGCAAGAAATATGGACACGACACTCCATAGGAAAAGAGGGGGTTTATAGTGAGATGCTAGTGAGAAGTGAGGGGGGGGGTCTAGCTGCACAGACATAGTAAGGTTATAAATTCAATGCACAACCAACGGAATATCTTGCTCATATAAAGGTGTATATGCTCTCAAAATTACGGGGGTTAGTTAAAATATGACATACTCAAACAAGTGCTTTTTATAATCAAGTTTAGACTTGTTTGCAATGATGGTCAAGTATAGTCGGACGTTTCGGGGGAGCTTTATCAAGTGACATCTGCCGGTGAGAAAAAATTAAGTATGGGAGGAAGATAATGAAATCTATATTAGAGAAAAAATAAAATAGGGATGGTGGGACTCAGAAGCCTAGAAAAAGAATAACAGATTAATTAATAGCAGGAGAGGTATAGTAATGAACAAATAAGTGGGAAAAAGGAGGGGGTACAAATTAGGTAGAAGTGGAGTCAGCGTATACTTACCATTGGGTATGTGTTTATATACAGGATGATTGGGGATGCTACCGAGCAAGGAAGCGCAGTATGTTGTCGTGAGGGAATGTGAAGGGGGGGGTAGGATCAGTATATGGGTTTAGCGCTGCAGTAAAGGTTGTTGTAACATAATAGTAGGTTAACAAGAAAATACATGTCCAGCACAGGGAGTAGGGTCTAAGACTCAATGGGAATGCTGGAAGCATGTCCGGGCCATAAATAAAGAAGGGGAGGGGAGGAGGAAAGCATATGCCAGGAAGATGCGTTTTCCCCCCCCAGGGCTAGGAATAGAAGGTTACATACCTAGGTGCTGAGGGAAACGGACGAACGTCCGAATGCTATACAGGCTGCCGGCATCTGCAGCACTAGCCGGGGCCCGGAAATAGCCCATCGCGCGCGTGCGGAGTCATCCGCGCATGCGTGATGCCAAAGTGTGGGCAGAAAGAGCAAAAGGCTATTGCGCATGCGCCAGACTCGGCGCATGCGCAGTGCGATAGTCAGCGTACTATAAGACAATGGGATGGAGAGAGATGACAGTGACGGCTCCTTTGCCGTTAATAGACAAGCTTTTTTAGGGAGAGGACGTGGAGGACGACGACAAAAACGGACCTACCGCACCGACCAATACTTAGGGGGAGGAGGACTGCCACCTCGTGTACTAACAAGGTCACAGGTGAGTTGCCACTGATATATAACATCTCATCCCGTAATTTGAGTTCTTCTGAAATGTCTCTTCTTAGCAAAGGATTGTCATTTTGCCCCACTTCCACATTTGACTCCTTTACACTACATGAAGATCTCCAACGTTTCTACCGATCCATTCGACTTAAGGTCCACTTTGACGACAAACCTAGTACTGATTCTGATCCAACATCCCAGACTCATACTCCTCTCTTTTCCATCTCTAAACTTAACCTTAGACTGAAGTCTACTTTCAATCCTCCTACACGTTATCATCCTGTGGAAACATTTATTGACCTCGTACAACGTGACCTATCATCTTTAACTACACACATTAACCAAGGAGACATAAAATTTCGGTCCAACCTCTCCCAGACAGAATGACAGGCTTTAAAATACCTATGTGACCTTGACGATATAATTATTAAGCCAGCCGACAAAGGCGGGGCTATCGTCATTATGGACAAACAAATGTATCGTGATGAAATTCGACGCCAATTAGCAGACGTCTCTACATATAAACCTATTGATAGGGACCCCACAAGCACCATCAGTGCACTTATCAAGGAAACCATACAACGACATCTCGATGCCAATACTATAGATCCTCGTACAGCAGAGTTCCTTATTAACCATCATCCCATCAGACCGGTCTTCTACATACTCCCTAAGATACATAAAGATCCAGTCAAACCGCCCGGTCGTCCCATAGTAGCATCTACTGATTCTGTCCTTTCACCCTTGTCTATATTACTTGAGAAAATCTTAACACCACTAGTGCGAACAACACCTTCTTTTCTTCTTGATACCAATAATTTTCTAGACAGGATTAGGACAATTTCACCCGTAACCAAACCTCACCTTTTAGTTACCTGGGACGTAACAAGTTTATATACCTCAATTGATCACAATTTGGGTCTTACTGTTGTTGATCATTTCTTGGAATTACATCACTTTCAGCCTGAAGCGAAACAATTCTGTTTGGACCTGTTGTCACTCATCCTGTACAACAATTACTTTCTCTTTGGTGACCAGTACTACCTGCAATGCAAAGGGACCGCTATGGGGAGCAATGTCGCGCCCCCATATGCGAACATTTTTATGGCCATCTTTGAAAGTGACCACATCTACCAACATCCCCTTTTCATACAATATGCCATTCTCTGGCTTCGATATATTGATGACATTTTTTGCATCTGGCTAGGCTCATTAACATCCCTCCTTGAATTCAATGCTCACATTAATTCTGTCCTCCCTGACCTTAAGTTTACCATACATCACAGCACTCAACAGATTAACTTTCTTGACACCACCATTACTTCAGATTCCGAAGGTAACTTGTCGTCTGATTTATACAAAAAGCCCACAGACCGTCACAGTCTCTTGCATTTTCAAAGCAATCATGCTCCAAACACTAAGAAATCATTACCACGCTCTCAGTATACCAGGGTTCATCGTATAGTGCAAGATCCACAAGTACGTGATACCCGTTTACAAGAAATGACCTCACGTTTTCTAGAACGTAGCTATCCCCGCCATCTTCTGACCAAAAATTCTTCACCTCCGCTGACCACTAATTGGACAGTCACTAGCCCTGACAATCGATCCTCTTCACAACATATTCCCCTTGTTTTGAAGTACCACCCTTTTATGGCCAAGGTTCACCAGATCATCCGACGACATTGGTCAATCTTGAGACAGTCATATCCCCGTATACAAGAATTCCAAAACCTCCCATTACATTGTTTTAAGAAAGACAGAAATCTGCGCGACCATCTGGTCAGGGCAGATATTGGTCCATCACGCATGACTACCCGACAAATGACTTTTTCTACCCCCAAAAATGGTACCTTTCCTTGTCTAGGGTGCGCCCAGTGTTCATCCATTACTAAAGGTGAATTTTTCACCCATCCACACACAGGACAGAAATATCGCATTAGAGGATTTTTTACATGTCGTTCTAACTTTGTTGTCTACTTAATTAAATGCCCGTGTGGTCTAGCGTACGTGGGACAAACCAATTTCCAAGCATAAGTCGACAATTCGATGCAAGGATACCCTACTTTCAATTCCGTCACATTTTCTCGAACTCAATCATCACCCATCCCAGCTACGATTCCAGGTGATTGAGCAAGTCCCGGTCCCACGTCGTGGAGGCAATCGTATCGCCGTGAGCGATACTGGATTTACACAATGAGGACTCTAGAACCCAATGGCCTCAATCGTGAATTTGAGATGCGCTACTAAGAACTACCATGTGATAGGTCTTCTTCCTTTTATTACACTCATTCTTTAACAAAAACATTATTGTCATTCATGTTTATGTATTATATATATATATTAGACCTGTATTCCTTGTATTTTAATCACGATTTATTTATGTTGCAGATCAAATAATGCACACCTATACGGCTGGTCTCTGGGCGTATATTCACTATCTACTATATGTATGTATTGTTCATCTCCGCTCTTTTTTCCATTCTAGTATGATCCCCACTATCCTCACTATCTTTCTTCATTCCCACTGTTCCTTGTTCCCCCTTTCTCTATTACATTAGTTTACTCCTTTTATCCTTTACCATCATCTCTCACCATCCCATTGTCTTATAGTACGCTGACTATCGCACTGCGCATGCGCCGAGTCCGGCGCATGCGCAATAGCCTTTTGCCCTTTCTGCCCACACTTTGGCATCGCGTATGCGCGGATGACTCCGCACGCGATGGGCTATTTCCGGGCCCCGGCTAGTGCTGCAGACGCTGGCAGCCTGTATAGCATTCGGACGTTCGTCCGTTTCCCTCAGCACCTAGGTATGTAACCTTCTATTCCTAGCCCAGACCCATCTCCTGGCATATGCTTTCTCCTCACCTCCCCCTTCTTTATTTTAGTGCCCGGACATCTCAAGCATTCCCATTGAGTTCTTAGACCCTATCCCTGTGGCTGGACATTATTTTGGTAACCTACTATTATGTACAACAGACCTTTTCTGTCAGCGTCTAACCCATATACTGATCCTACCCCCCTTTCTCATTCCTCCAGCACATTCTTACTGCGCTTCCTGCTCTGGTAGCATCCCCATCATCCTGTATATATACATCATCCATTGGTAAGATACCTGACTCCACTTCTACCTATTTACCCCCCCTTTTTCCCACTAAATTGGTCATTACTTTACCTCTCCTGCTATTTATTATCTGTTATTCTTTTTCTATGGCTTCTGAGTCCCATCCCTATTTTTTTTTCTCAATATAGTTCATTATCTTCCTCCGCTTACTGTATTTTTTTCTCACCGCAGATGTCACTTGATAAAGGCGTCCGCCGAAACGTCGACTTTACTGACATCAGTTTCACCAAGTCTAAAATTATGAAAAGCACTTGTTGAGTATGTTCATATTTATCTACCCCTGTAATTTGAGCATATTCTGCACCTCTTGTAAATAAACACCTTTTATATGCATGATATCCCATTGGTGTGCAGTGAGTTTATAACCTTACAACAATCTTCTTGTGACTTTGTGAAACAGCATGGTGAGAAAACCCTTTTGAGGCTGTGCTTGCTGTTTACAGATCCTTGTCAGAGTAACTATTTGGAATACTAAAAATGTCAATGTGTTAAGTAAGAGATCAAAAGATTGTAGCTTCTGTTCCATTCACTAGGACAAAACAAATCCCATAGTAAAGGGGTGTCAAACTAATTTTCAGCCTGTACCACTTCAACATTATGGTGGCCCTCAAAGCTGTTTGTAACTGTAAGACTGTATAAATATAACTACTTCTCAACATATTGTTACGTAACCTGAGACACCATATGCACCAAAATGGCAGTGTCCCAGCAGGCTGTCTATGGTGTATGGACCTTTTTTCCGGATTGTTCCAACAGAGATGTATTGGTGCCACGCAGGGCCGTCTTAACAGCATTATGGGCCCCTGGGCAGAGCTGTGCACTGGGCCCCCCAACCAGGCCACGCAGCAGCTCCTAAGTTATATAAAATGCTGCGTAGCCTGGTCTGGGGACACAGGATGGCTGACCACATGATGGAGGGGCTATAAGAGTCATGGACAGCCATCCTTTGCCCCCAGGCCAGTCCACGCAGCAATTTATATAAATTAGGAGCTGCTGCGTGGACTGGCCTGGGGGCACAGGATGGCTGTCCATGACCCTTATAGACCCTCCATCATGTGGTCAGCCATCCTGTGTCCCCAGACCAGGCTACGCAGCAATTTATATAACCTACGAGCTGCTGCGTGGACTGGCCTGGGGGCACAGGATGGGCACACATTAAGTCATGTAACCTCTGCTTGTCGTCAGCCAGCCATCCTAACCCGTGCCACTGTCCCCCAGAGTCTCTCTTAACTGCTATGTGGCCCGGCCATTACTATATGATAAGAGAGACTCTGGGGGACAGTGACACGGGTCAGGATGGCTGGCTGACCACAAGCAGAAGTTACATGATAGTAACCCCCCCTCCTCCTCCTCCTCCTCCTCCCAACTCGGGCCATACCTCATGCTGTGGCTGGCGCCCGTCTGCTGCTGCTGCCTCCTTGGAGCCTGGCTGTGGTGAGGAAGGGGCTGTGTGGAGGCGGGAGCTTTTTAGAGGGCCGAGGAAAGTCATGTGCGGCCGTGACTGCGCGCCGCCGCACTAAAACTACATTTCCTAGTGGCCCGGCGGGGGATGGAGAAGACTGCACGCCGGCCGCCGGGAGTGGCAGTACTGTTATGCCGAGCCTGCGCTTTACAGTTCACAGCGCAGGCAGGGCGGCGCCGCAGTGAAGCGGCGCCCTGCCTGGGCTGTGAATAGCAAAGTGCCGCGCAGGGCCCCTGCTCTAAGCAACTGCCGCGCCTGCACTTTACAGTTCAAAGCGCAGGCAGGGCGGCGCCGCCATCCTGCCCAGCGGCGCCGCACTGCCTGCGCTGTGACCGGTAAAGCGCAGGCGCGACGTAGCGAGGGGCCGCCCTGCTACCACAGCAGCCCGCACCGCCCTGCCTGCGCTGCCTGGGACAAGTAACTAAGCGCAGGCAGGGCGGAAAGAGCTGTGTCCGGCGGGCGGCGAGTTAATCCATTGGGCCGGGCAGGCAGCCGCCCGGGCCCTCAGGGGCCCCCTGTGCTCGAGGGCCCCCGGGCAAGGGCCTACCTGGCCCAATGGAAGAGACGGCCCTGGTGCCACGTGTTCACTAAAGGCTAAGATTTCCTTTAAGGTTGTATAATACAGTGTTCCCCAACTCCAGTCCTCACGCTCCACCAACAGGTCATGTTTTCAGGATATCCCACAGAACGCACTGACAATAATTAAATCACCGGTGCAATGCTAAGGAAAGCCAGAAAACATGACCTGTTGGTGGGCCTTGAGGACTGGAGTTGAGGACCCCAGGTATAATAGCCAGCACCTTTCACCTCTTTAGCACTGGGCCTCCTACTTTGGTAGGGTGGCTAGGGGTTGCACTGTCATAACTGTGTCTGTGAGTTGCTGAACACAGTGGTGTGAAGGTGCATGCTGAAGCTCTGAACCAAGACAGTTCCCGCTTCTGGTGCTGGTGTCTCTGCCCCTGCCAAGTGCTGGCTGTGTCCTCCAGGGAAGATGATGGAGAATTGGTCCTACTACACCCAGACCTTGTCAATCCTTGCTCAATTTGTCTCTTGTGGGCCACATAAAATGATGTGGTGGCCTGGATTTGGTCCATGGGCCTTGAGTTGGACTAGGACACAAAAATAAATAAAATAAAAAAGTTTCCTCTCCCCCAAGAAAAACAAAGCGAAACATTTTTTTTTCTCCATTAAAAGATAATTTACATGCACACTGTGTTCCAGCCCATAAAATACCCACAATATAAGTCCAGTCTTACAGATCTCACAGACCTACAACAGGTCCAGACACAATCTCACTGTACTTTGCCTCCTCGTACTAGAGTTGTGGTACAGCGATCCAGTGCACACACATCAGCTTTGGGTTTATAAATATCATAAATAAACATTAATTAATCTATCTATCTATATATATTATATATATATATTATATTATATATATATATATATATATTATATATATATATATCCACCCTCTTACTGGGTTAGATTTGAAAAGGTTAGGTGCAATAAGATGAGACAAGTGTGTATAAAAAAGTATATTGAATAGCATGTGAGTTTGATTTTACAGTTATTATTAAATTGTATGAGGATATGTATAGGAACAGAAAGAAAGACACAACAAATGTTACATAAACACTAAAAACAACTAATAATAATTGTTACAATTCATACAACAGTATTATAATGTTATATTACCACCCAAGGCCTTCACACACACTTAGGTCTTTTCTCCAGGCAGTCCTCCCCATCTCCAAGATCTTGCCCCAGTCTGCTGGCTTCCTTCCAAAGAGACCGTCCAACAGCTTACTTGTCTCTTTTATAGCCAATCTCAAAGACCATACCTGCCCTATCCCCCATGAAGCCGGCAGACCCTCAGTCTCCACCTTCTTGCCATATGCCTCCCCCTCTCAACTAGAAGGCCGGGGCTTATCGGTCAGGTTATACAATGTTATCCTGAGAGTGAGCAGATCTCTATTGTTATACCTTCAATTAGCAACGGATTATAAAAATGAAATATTTTAGACATAATATACTACCTTACAAATATTTCACTCTAAAAAAGTCTGTATTTCTTACACTGGCACAAGCTGGAAACCAAGAAAAATTATCTCTTGTCCAGTTACTTTGACAGGATATGGTGGTGCGGCCACGTCCTTTGGTCTATCAGTCTCCTGAACCACAGGCAAGAAGGTGCATAGACATAGGCAACCTTCAACCCAGTTTCTCTCAATTATTGCTATTCAAAAATAAAACTTATCAACTTTATTTACTTCATATTAAAATATCTCTGACCTCAATTCGTTAAAAGATCCTATACACCTCTCCTATCATATAGTGTAGCTGTTAATTGTAGTTATACATGAATATGCATCTGGCCCTTGTCTTACCTGTTGTTACCTGACTTTGTAGGAGATTATCTTTAGGTGGTAGTCATGACTATGCTCAGATTTGTCTGCATAAAACTCTTGATTTTGATGATGATATCTAATTATTGACAATGTATGGGAATGTCTGGGCTGTGCTTATCTGTGATGCTCCTTATTGTTGTACGTTTAGCTCTATATTTAAATGGAACGTACTGTCTAAGGATACTAATTACCTTTATGTTGTAAAAATTACTCAATATTACAATTGATCTCTATATACCATCATATTATACAATTATTACATTGTGACGAGATGCTTACTGGTTCCCTGATGAAGCCTTTTCCATTTTATAGGGGAAACGCGTTTTTGACATTTCTAAGTGGTGGGAGATGTAGTCTATCTGATGGTATCTTACTTTGTATATACTTTGACAAATTTATTGGTGGACTGGACTATGGTTGATCATTTAGAATAACATTGTTATGGTTATTTGTCGTCTTTTTCTATTGATAGCCACTGTGGCGGTTACAATATATAGGTATTTCTGACTCTGGCACTATAAGCTGTAGGGAGAAATAGGATTTTGTAGTCAGGACTAGATTCTGGTTGGGGGCGCCCTTATTGTGGCGGCTACCCCAAGCTTCTTTAGTAGGGAGGGAATAGTTAGTTTCATAGGAGTAGTGGTAGGGATGGTCCAGGGTTTTTGTTGTTTTCTGTTAGTATATTTTATTTATCTTTTGAGTGAAGGTTAAGTTTTAATATCTTGCCATGCAACATTTTTCTAGTTTGATGGCTAAAACTTTGCTGGTTTTGTTCTTTTTTAGTTTTTATTTATTTATTTTAATTTTGTGTGTATATGCTGTTCAAAATTCTTTCAAATATTGTTTTCAGTTATTAATGTATTTGTTTTACTAATCGCTTATTTCCCTTTCAGAGTTAGGGCTTGTTCACATGACGTTTTTGTGATCCGTTTTACGGATCCGTTTTACGGATCCGCAAAACGGATCTAACAATTGTCAGTGTGATTAACATTGCTTTCAATGGCAAAAACGCATCACTGTTCACACGAGTGATCGCCGATGCGTTTTTCGCGATGCGCTTTTCGGATCAGTTTTAAGAATTGACATGTCAATTCTTCTTGCGTTTTACGCAAGAGAAATCCCCATAGGAAATAATGGAGTGCGCTTTTGGCATCCCGAAAGCGGATCCAAAAGCGCAGCATACATTTGGGTGCGTTTTGGATCCGCTTTCGATGCCAAAAACGCATCCGTAAAACGCATTGGATTTAAATTAAATATAAAATTTGAATATTATGTTTGGGTTATATTTTGTATCATTTTAATGGGAGGGCTAATTTTTCTGATGCAATGTGCTATTGGAAAATGCCTTCATTTTACATGGGTAAAGGAGAGGAGGATAATGTCAGTCCCACAGCCCACAGCATACCACCGGATGCACATGGACGTCGGGTCTCTAAGTTTAAAAACTATTGGGTGATTTAAAAAAAAAAAAAAGAGGGGGGCGGCGGGTTCTAAAATCATAGGTGTATGTACAGTTGACTGACACTAGGTAAAAAAAGGGTTTTTTCTTGGTCATTGATAGGTTATATTATAATTGTAGTTTGATAGGTTGATTTAAATAAAGAATTGAAAAAAACGGATCCAAAAAACGGATCCGTAAAATGCATGTAAAACGCATCCAATACGCATCCAAAAAAGGATCAGCTGTTGCGTTTTCTGGATCCGCTTTTTGGATGCAATTTGCATCCAGTTTTCGCAGGTTAAAAACGGATCCGTAAAACGCATTCAAAACGGATCCAAAACGTCGTGTGAACAAGCCCTTTAAATACTTATTACTGGTACAGGCCACATCTACGGATAAAAATAATCTGAGAAAATACTTTAAAAATGTCTTATTTTTTTTCAAATCATGACAAAATTTGATGTGGCTTTTATGTGGCTCTGACTTTAACTTTTCTGATATTAACATATTATAATCTTGCCTGATAAGCCTGTAAGAGGTTTCCCAACTTGTGTCTGAGGATTTCTGCTCACAAGTGTCAGTCTCCTATCTCAGGATTCAATCTCTGTATTTCACGCTGCCTCTTGGTTTCTTTATTTTACCACAAACAGGTTTAGATGAGTTTGCACTGATCTCTCTTACTTATTTCAAGGACACTTGAGTTTCTAAAGACATAAAACATTCTCCTTATGCATTGTCTGAACTTATCTCATTGCTTGGAGGCAAATCCCAGCTGGAAGCAACCAGCAGAAACACATTCTTACTGCACTGTACTCACATAGATGTGTGGAGACACAGACACACAGCTCTTCACACATGGACTGTGAGGAAGAAAATCTATCTATCTATCTTATTCTATTTATCTATCTCTCCATCTCTTATCTATATCTATTTTTTTATCTATCTGTTATCTATTCGTCTATTATCTATCTATCTATCTATCTATCTATCTATCTATCTATCTATCTAGCCAACCATCTCACTTCTATTAATCTATTATGTCTATCTGTTTATCTATTTCAGTAAACACTGCAGCTCTCGGGGGAAAAAAAAGAAGGCTCTAAAGAGAGATGAAACATTGCATCTTTTACATAATGGAATGATGAAATATTTTTGGACACTATTTTTCTTGAGTGCTACAGTCTTTCCTGAAATATTCAAGTGTGGACTATCGTCAATCTATCTAATCTATCTATCTATCTATCTATCTATCTATCTATCTATCTATCTATCTATCTATCTATTTTTCTATCTGTCTCTTATCTATTTATCTCTTACCTATCTATCTCTTATCTATCTAACTAGATTTCTGTCTCTTTATTACACATGTACATTTGAAGTTTGAGCACAGATTTTGATCAACTAGTGCAAGCATATCTGCAGTGGTAAGACAACCTTATTTTAGATGGAACCCAACGCTCAACAGATTTACCTCTCTTGGGTCTGAGCTTCCAAAATTTACTCAGGACAAGTAGCATCCAATCATAATCTGTTTTAATTGAAAACAGCCTTAGGTCCGATAGGTGGCATGCACAACCAAAATGGAGGCAGCCTCTCCCCCATCAATCAGCACCTCCAAAGAGAATTAAATAAGTGCACAGGTGCACGCTGATGCTTTTTATGTGTGTGTTTGTTCTCACATTGCAGCCATGGCAGCGTCCACTTGCACATGTTTTTTATTTTGTTTGGAGGTATTAATCAATTTTTATTTTTTGTAATATATAGATAGATAAGAGATAGCTAGATAATAGATATTAGATCAGTGATGGCAAACCTATGACATGTGTGCCAAAGGTGGCACACAAAGACATTTTGGGTGACACGCATTGTGCCATCTCTGAACCCAGACTCGGAGTGGCCCACTAGGGAGTCAGTGAAAGCTCCGGAGGACCCCAAGTTCCATGTCAAATTTTCACCAAGAAGACAAGTGGCTAGATGACATCTCATCTTCCACTTGCCTTTACTGTTTGAGCAGCGCAGTGGCAGGTGTGTCTCCTTCCTTACTGGTCCCCGCCTGTTAATAATACTTACAGTCTTGGCGGGCGGCCAGTGAGGATGCGGCTTGATGTTTCCTGCCTCCAACGTGCGCTTTAGGTAGGTCCTACACTGAGCCCCCTGTCCGTGTATCCAGGCCTCCGATACCTGCAGACACGTTTCTCCTCTTGTCTCCATCCACACTGGAACTTCCAGCTCCTGCACAATGTTTGGGCTGGGACACTCACTCCCACTCCATCTTCTGTAGGCTGAGGGCCCCGTCACACACGAGGGGCAGTGTAAACATGGGGGGGCTGTATATACAGAGAGCCTTATAGTGAGCTGTATATACGAGGGGCTGAAGATATAGGGGCAATGTATGTAAACTTGTGGATATTTCTAGATGTGACATGGCACCCGAGTTATGCTAGGTTTGACCCACCGAGCTGAAAAGTTTCACTATCAGTGTATTAGATAGAGATAAATAGATATGAGATAAAAGACAGATAGATTATCACCCTGAATTAGTCCAGGTCTGAGATTCATTGCTATTGAAGTATACTACACTACTGAGCATGCCCAGTGAAGCTCAAGAAGGGTGAGCAGTTACTATCTCCAACTACTTATATAGAAACAACCAGTATTTACTAAAATGTCCCCCTATATCTCCTAATCCCACAGGACCAGAACGCTCTGGTGGCCTAAAATAAAAAGACACAGAGCTTAAATTTTACACTGAACTTTTAAGAGATTAGTCAGGCTCCACTGACTATGTCTTTTGCTCTACGTCACAGGCTTATGTAGGGATACTTTTAAAAAGATATAGGACTCTATAGACGAAGTTCAGTTTCTTTTGGACTATGTTTGGTCTTTTTGACAGTATTATATATTTTATGTTCCAGATCAAAAGCATGGTAGACGAACTATACCTATATGTATACCTGAATGGTATGGATCGGTGATGGAGACACATTTTGTTTAGTTGACTCTTGGGGCCCACCAGTGGAGTTGATTCTTAAAGGGGTTGTCTCACCATGTATTTTTAAGGAGCCATAGCCAGCTTCAGACACTTTCTAATCAGGTTGTGGGTGGTTTTATAGCAGTAATTGACATATAAGCTCTGCTGTTCCGAGCTATTCCTGTTACAGTGATATTATTTCTACAGGTTTATAATTTGTAGAACACAAAGCTACATACAATATGTCACAAAAGTTAATACACCACTCACATTTTTGTAAATACTGTATTATATCTTTTCCTGGGATAACACTTTGATACAATGTAAAGTAGATATTGTACAGCTGTATAACAGTGTAAATTTGGTGTGCCCTCAAAATAACTCAACATCAATGTCTAAACCACTGGCAACAAAATTGAGTACACCCCTAAGTGAAAATGGACAAATTGTGCCCAAAGTGTCAGTATTTTGTGTGACCACCATTATTTCCCAGCACTTCCTTAACTCTCTTGCACATGGAGTTCAATAGAGCTTCACAGGTTGCAGCCACTGGAATCCTTTTCCCTCCTCCATGACGACATCACGGAGCTGGTGGATGTTAGACACCTTGCGTTCCTCCACCTCCCGTTTGAGGATGCCCCACAGATGCTCAATGTGGTTTAGGACTGAAGACAAGCTCCTGTGCTGAAGATAACACTCAGCAGACAGTGACTTCCCATGGCTGGTCTGCAGCTTGGAGCAATCAGATAAGAGACAGAGCAGGGGGTGGTGGTCGGTAACTAAGAAACACTTGTGAACACTAGCAGTATATAAAATATCCATTATTTCCTGAACAAAGCAAAATCAAAATTGCAATGTATTTAGTAATATTCTTCATTTACCTTTTCCCACATCAAATCATTGTGGTAAGAAAACCCCTTTTAGGTCTACCAGTGGAGTTGATTTTTGGGGTCTACTTGGTGGAGCTGATTCTTGGGGCCAGCCTACAACTACTGTATATAACTACATATATTGCACCTGCCTCTTGCTTTTTGCCTTTCTCCCTGAAAAGCAGTTCTAGACCTGGCACTGGGGGCTTCCACTGCTCCCCTGTGGGACAGTCCCTGCCTGGTTATGTCCGTTCAGAGAATGAGCAATGTTTTCAAAGCCAGCCAGTCATCTGATGTCCACCAGGTAATACTACTATGATTGCAACATCCACAGCAAAATCAGCTGTTCAGAATTCTCCTATTCACCTCAAATCCCAAACTTAGTAAATCCACCTCTACATAGAAGCATGCGCAGCACAAAGCACAGAGCTTTTATAACAGGCCAAATTAGCTGACAGGTATAACGACTTCCCAGACTACAGAATAGGAAGAGATGGTTCCTCCGCAGTTTATTCTGGCTGTGTTGTGTTCATACACCCTTGTTATAATTACATATGGCTGGGAGCTATCTAACGCGTCTCTCCCTCTCTCCGTCTGCAGGAATTGAGTGAGACCCAAAACTTTTTTTGTTGTATTACTTCCAAGTTGCATAAGGTATTTTTCGTCTGCCGCTATACTTTATTGCTTTACTTATGCAAACATTAGCATATTTGGTAATACTAGAGATTAACTAGTTCATTGCTAAAACGGTGCTTTATATAAGCAATGAAAATTTACATTTTTTTTTCATTGTGAAGACAACTGCTATTCAGTTTGCATTTGCCTACTTTATTTAAAAAATGAATGCTTTAATTTCCCATTGCCATGTGGGCATACATTTATTCATACCAACAGAGCCGTATTTACAGCTCATGCTGCCCTAGGCACGGAGTCTTAAAGGGGTTTTGCCACGATGTAATGTTGACGTGGGATCCTCCAAAATGGGTATTTAATCACTTTTCTAAATATATGTGATTACAAAAAGTGAAGTCTCTGAGAGCTACAGCCTTAATCAGATGCTCTTAGTTTCCTGACAGTTTACATTAGACACGACCAGACAATGACAAGAGCTGATCTGGCCGAGCTTGTGTGTTTGCACTTCTTATCTGATAACAGGGAACATGAAGGAGCTTGCAAGGGGCTGGGGAGAAAAGTGCCGTGTATGAGGCTGTCTACTGTATAGAGAATCCACTGGTTGTAATGTAATTATTTGAGTACACATTGTAGATGCTCCCTGCTTCCTCGCTCTCTGCTCAGCACCCTCCCTCTCACCTCTGCAGCCGTTCATGACGCTGCATGCTTTGTTTATCTTCTCTCCTGAGCAGATAAGAGGTAAGGAACTTTGTGGCAAAACCACTTTAAGACGCCCCTTACCACATCTGGACGTACTAGTATGTCCTGGTGGTGGTAAGGGGGTATGTAGCGGTGCAATCCCGCAACATAGACGGCTACTAATTGCAGCTGACACCCGCTGGTAACAGCAGCTCCATCCCATGCCGTTTAACCCTTTACATGGCTGGTATCTAAATTAATGAGAAACGGTGCCAGGAAGTAGTAAAATTGCCATACTTGTACACCCTATTGAATTGTTTATACCCCCCTTCTGCCATTTTACAAATAAAAATATAAGATAATAAGAAAGTTACACATAACTGGTATTGAGGTGTCCATAAAAGTCCTTTCTATTAAAACATCTTTTATCCCATACACTGAACACCATAGAAGAACATAAATTTGTTTTTTTGGGTCATTTAACGTCCCCTAAAAATTGGAATAAAAGTGTTAAAAAAAGTAATATGCATTCAAACTGGTAACAATAAGAAGTACACTTCGTCCTGAAAAAACTGCACCTCACTCAATTCCATAGGTAGAAGTTATTGGTCACAGAAAATGGTGCTGTGGCAAAAATGATAAAAATAGAAAATGTTTGGACTTTTTTTACGGTACCAAAACTTAAAGAGAACCAGTCACATAGATTGTACCCCCCTTGCTGAGGACAGCACAAGCTAGTGTCAGACCTGCTGTTTCAAGCGCTGTGTCCCTTATTCTGTAAGATGCTGTATTTTTTGAGTATTTAATGCTCAAATCTGCAGTTTTCAGCCAGAAAAGAGTCATGAAAAGAGTCAGTTTTTTTCAAACCCTGCCCATCTTAGGCTAGCCCCGCCCACCTCGACCAATACTTTGAATAGGTAGAAACATGAGAATAACTGTTAGTGGGCGGGGATAGACTTTGTTGGGCGGGGCTGACACCTGCTCATGAATAAGATTTGAGCATTAAATACTCTAAAACTACAGCATCTTACAGAATAAAGGACACAGCACTGGAAACAGCAGGTCTGACACTGGCTTGTGCTGCCGTCAGCAAGGGGGGCATAACCTATGTGACAGGTTCTCTTTAAGGAAAACCCTCCATGTTTGGTATTGCCAGATCTGTATCAACCTGTAGAATACAGATAACATGCAATTAATACTGAAGATTGAACACCATAAAAACAAAACTCCCGTGAACATGGCAGTGAATGACACCATTAGAAAGTACATCTTGTCCTGCAAAATAAAAGCCATCATAAGTCTATGTAGATGGAAAAATAAAAAAGTTATGGCTCTAGAAGAAAAACAAGGAATGTAAAGCAATCAGGAAGTTCTATGTATCTCCAAAACAGTACTAAGTAAAAGTACAGCTCACTCCACAAACAATGAACCATCATTTAGCTTTCTCAATATAAAATAATAAGAAGCTATGGCTCTTGGAAGACAAAAATGAAATAACGATGGCTGAGGCTGTAAAGGGTTGAACAGTTGGTGTAGTCGTATGTAAATAAACCTAAATACATTTTCCTCCACTCATTAAATACCACAAATACATAGAAAGCAAATGGACACACACAAAGAGACACATCAGACCAAGCCTCTGCCCATGCCCAGACACATGACCAGGCAATGCATATAACTGTACCCAAGCACAACCAATCTTGCCCAGCTTCCTCCAACTTCACCAAACATCAGTGGCATTACTGGCGTTTATAAAGATGTAGACATATACAACAATATTTCATATAAAGAAACAATTTTCTAAGGATGACGCCTCTCAATAATGGTCATACAGTTAATTTATTATACTGCTATATAAGGAGCAAATATCACCATATTGCTACTGACCAAATAAGTATGCCAAAACCAATATTATCAATAATACCGCTATACAAGAAACAACACCACCACACCATGGTCACATATTCCCATCAATTAGTGACTGCATAATACTGTTTCGGATCAGCACCTAAACGGTACTGTATCACGATTGTCAACCGATTTTCTAATCGGATGTATTAAGGTGCATGCACAGAAGAAATCACACACTGGACTCTCTAGCTCAGTAGAAAGACACTTCCTGTTTATTTCACGTAAACAGCAGCTTTTATAACCTATTGTTCAGTGTTGGGTGCAAAGTACTAGGAGGGCTGCGTGCAGACCCCCACACAGAACACCTAGGTAAGCATACTTGTCAGTCCATGATTGGTTATGCCAATTGTTTGGTTCACTCTGCCACCCGTAGTTCTCTTACATCAACTTGGGTGTAGTCTGAATGCAGTCTTGTGGGTGAAATAGACATTTCACCTTGTATATTCCACCACACTATGACCACAAATCACTTCTACATAGTGACTGAATAATACCACCACACCAAGACCACATATTACTATCACCTAGTGACCGAGTAATACTGCAACATCAGGACCACATATCACCACCACATAGTGACTAAATCATACTGCCACACCATGATCACATATCACCACCATATAGTGACTGAATGATACCACATCATGACTACATATCACCACCCCATAGTGACTGAATAATACCATAACATCATGACCTCATATCACCACTACATAGTGACTGAATAATATTGCCATACTGTTCCTTCATATAAACCATTACACTAGGACCAATATTACCACAGTGCAGAGGCATTTACCAGTGTAAACAGGCTTTGCAGACATATAAGTGATTACAGGGCAGTTACATTCAGGGACTCAAAGGAGACATCTTTTATCACTGGAGTTGCTCTCTTTCCATTCTTTCGCTATACGGTCCAGACCGCCGTGATGACTTCTCCCGGCCACAACTTTACCAAACAAACATTTTAGACTCTTCACTGTTCCAACACCTCTCTAGCTGTTCCCATCTCTGTATAAACTTCCCATGGGGTGATTGGTGGAGGAGAGTGGGCTATAGAGTGATAGGTGGGTGGGGTTGTATTTTTTGTTGGTACCAGGTTGCATAACACAGTGGTGGTGGAGGGGGTTCAAGCCACAACTTCCAGACACAATCTCCTGAGAAGGGAAACAGAGTACCAGTATCTCCTGGGGGAGATTGTGCTGCAATTATAACCTGTACTCTCGAGAATCATATTGTGCAGCCTGAACACCCTTCCCTGCATTTCCAGAAAATAAACCGCAGGCATGATCTTCATGGGGTGCAGGGGATGGAGTTTATTACTGTCATATTTTTAGGGTATTCTTTTAGGGTATGTTCACACGATTAACTTGCCGACATATAGCTGTGCATACTGTGCGTGCAGCTATACACCCGCAGCTTCAGAGGGTTGTGCTGGCGAGTGCGTCCCTTTGAAGTTCTCACTGACATTTATTCTCCGGAGCGCGTAATCGTTGGGAAGAATGGACATGTCAGTTCTTTCCCCAGGCGCATATTGTGCACTAGGGGAAAAAACAGGTACTCATAGGTCTCAATGAGAGCTATCAATTAATATCGGCCTGTACTTCGGGTGCATTGAAAAGCAATTATGCGCCGAAGTACAGATCGACATTATGCTGAACATGCCCGTACTCTACAGGTTTCCCCGTTGGACTACATTAGATTGGTTGAATCTATTTCTTTGTTAAAATGGTCAATAAGAGAAGGCGTCTGGGATTGTTTATTTAAATAAAGTGTTTTTGTGTTGTGTCCGTGTGCTTATTTTACAATTTTTTTTCCAGTGTTAGTAATAGAGACGATTGACAGATGCCTCTGTATTACTATTGCTCGGTCTTGGTGTCAGCCAACGGTGTTTCTTCACACCCTAGGCGGACGCTTACCCCATGTCACTATTACCCCAGTATCCAACGCAGCAAGGGTACTAGGAAGAGTCTGGTAACACTCAGAAGTGAACCCTCTAATGCTGGGGTGTCAAACTCTTTTTCACCGGGGGCCACATCAGCCTCATGGCGTACCTTAAAGGTACATATGACCCTTGTAGGTAAATAAGTGGGTATAAAGCCCCCTGTGGATGACAGTTATATCTGCCCATGTAGGTAGATAGGTATTTTTGTCCCCTGTAGCCAGGTAGTAAATTGCCCCCGTAGCCAGGGAGTAATATGCCTCCTGCAGCCAGGTAATTGCCCCATGTAGCCCAGGTAATATGCCCTCTGCAGACAGGGTATATATGCCCCTGTAGCCAGGTAATATGCCCCCTGTAGCCAGGTAATATGCCTCACATAGCCCCCGGTAGCCAGGGAGATGTCCCACATAGCCCCGTGTAGCTAGGGAGATGCTCCATATAGCCCCCCAGTAGCCAGGTAGATGCCCCACATAGCCCCCCAGTAGCCAGGTAGTTTCCCATATACCCCCAGTAGCCAGTAGATGCCCCCTGCAGCTAATGAATATAAAATAAAAAAGGTACTCACCTCCTCTGTCTGTGCAGTGTGGGCAGGTCCAGGATCTGGTGTACGGTGTAAGCGGCATGATGTCATCACACCTCTTTCACCATCACGCAGCTCCCAGGGATCTCATGGGCCGATAGAGGCTGCCGACCGAGGAGACCTAGCATCGCAGGGGGCGTGAGGAAAGCAGCGCGTCATGCCCCCTGCGACGCCATATGTATGTACAGCGCTCACCAAGCATTGTACATACAAAAGGAGAAAATAGGAGGGTAATATCCCTCCTCCCTTCTCCCTGTCCGCAGCGCATCAAATTTGAGCGCGATGACTCTGTCGGCCGTGGGGGAGTCAGAGAAAACGCGGGGTTTGTTTTTGACCCCTTGCTCAAATGTGATGGTTGCTTCTAGAGCAGCTGAAGGAGTATTTTTAGAGGGAAAAAGCCCAAAAACCCATCATTTTTCCTTACCCTGATAGTATCAGCCTCCCTTTAGTTCACCTATGGTTATTAAAAGGGGTACCCCGCATTGTTTTTTATCATTTATTGGAAACCTTTAAAAAAAAAATTCGTGGGGTCCCCCCCATTTCCTAACCACCAAAGGGAAAGCTGACAGATGCGCTGATATTTTTTAAAAAAAGGGGAAAAATCCCTAAAATACTAGTCCCTTCCAATCCCCAAAATACCAGCCTGCAGCCATCCTAAAAATACCAGCCTGCAGTGGACAATGACATTAATAAAAATGAAAGGCATCGTCGACCCTCCATATTACTGGAAGAAAATGAAAAAAAAAACCACAAAAAAGGATGAAAAAAACTTTATTTAAAAAAAAACCCCCCCAAAATACATCAGTTGTTTTACCTTTTTTTTAAAGAAATAAAACCGTGCTGGTTGATGTTGTCCAACTCGTGGAGGGGTCCAAAAAAGGAATCCTGTTGGGGAAAAAAAACAAAAAAGAAACACTTTTAAACATATATTGGCTATCCCTGTCCCGGGAAAATGGGTTTTTCACATTCCCCGG